>JAIFKI010000023.1:29940877-30108377 GCA_025389145.1 Misgurnus mizolepis
GGTGGAGTTTTACTGTAAGGTATTAAAATCAACAAGCATGAGGAGAGCAATCACGTGTACTAAGTAGAATTTTCATAGATCAAGCGGATCAGAAGTTATAACCCTTTGAACATTGAATTTTTGAACTGCTGGTGGCGCTATAGAGTTAGTACTAGAGACCCCATTTTTGGTCACATGACTTTTTAAGACCACCACTACAACTGTGCCAAATTTCATCATTTTCCTATGTACGGTTCATAGGGCTGCCATAGACGCCTATGGCTAAGAAGAAGAAGAAGAAGCAGAATAATAATAATAATAATAATAATACTAACAATTACAATAGGTGTCTCAGCACCTTCGGTGCTTGACCCCTAATAATAATACTAACAATTACAATAGGTGTCTCAGCACCTTCGGTGCTTGACCCCTAATAATACTAACAAATATAGCTGCAAGCAGCAATTGCGGGGTCAAGCACCTTCAGCGCAATGAGCACCCAAAGCACAGCAAAAACCACACGACGCAGCAAATGCGCAAAGCACAGAAAGCGCGCAATACAGAGCCCGAACCCGAAGCAAAGCAAATGCAGAGCAGAACCACTGCAGTGCGGAGCAACAACAGTAAATATGGCAAAAATATAACACGTGTGGAAAACCAGACAGGTCGAGAAGAACGTGTTAAAGGGAACACAAAAGGAAATCTCAATAAGTGAAAGTAAGAGCTGGGATTCGAACCCATGACCTCAGGTTCCCAAAGCATCGCACTAACCAAATGCGCCACTGAGTAAACGATTAAACCACTGAGTTGGTGTGTCCAAGCTATAGAATAGAGATTTAGAACTGTAAACATTGATATCCAGCAATTACTAAAAGTGCAGAAATGACAACAGAGAGCACAAATAACTGAAATACAATGTATAGTATGAAAATCACAAAACTTAAGTGAGAAAAAAGTTAAGACAAAAACCACTGCACATGGGATTCAAACCCATGAACTCAGGTTCCCAAAGCACAACAGTTACCGCATGCGCCACTGAGTAAACGATTAAACCACTGAGTTGGTGTGTCCAAGCTATAGAATAGAGATTTAGAGCTGTAAACATTGATATCCAGCAATTACCAAACGTGCAGAAATAACAACAGAGAGCACAAATAACTGAAATACAATGTATTGTATGAAAATCACAAAACTTAAGTGAGAAAAAAGTTAAGACAAAATATCACTGCACATGGGGTTTGAACCCATGACCTCAGAATCTCATGGCATGTGGTTAACCAGATGCGCAACTCAGCTAACACAGCTCAAAGGGCAGCAAAAAACAGCTTAGGTGCTTCAAGGATTGACGTGTGCCAATCAACACAGATGCAGAACTGACAGTGCAGAGCAGAACTATCAGAAATACAATGTATATGGGAATCAAAAAGCTCAAATGAGATTGAAGACAAGAACATCATTCTGTATAGTAATGCTATACAATGTAATATACAGTCACATTAATTTACTATGACAAATAGACAACGTCACAGGCACGGTCAACTTTGGAGTGGTATTTCTAAGAAAGAGAACAGAATATCAAAAATCTGTTCGGTCATTTCTGTGCGGATTGCTCCAAACATTATACGAGCAGTACCTGGCATAAAATAAACAACATTTGTAAAAGGAGTAGCGAAAAAATAATCTACCATATGCTTTACAATAACACATGAACAGAATGTTGGAAAATGACAAACGAGGCATCGTTGCAATCGGCATAAACCAGTGAATACAATTTCACAAAGAAATTAATATCAGACAAAGTATTCAGAAGTTATAAGCAGTTCCATGAGAACTGTTATAGTTTATAACCCCTAGGTGGCGCTGTACTCTGACTTCCCAGGTACCTTCAGGACATCATGTCGAAGCTCCTTACTAATTTTTGCGCGGATATGTCCAATAGTTCAAAAAATATAACAAATTATGTGAAATTTCAAAATGGCGGACAGGCGGTTCGGTTAAACCCGGCATAATACACATCGACAGATGCGGCATGAGGTAAGCAATCCATAGACATCAAGATCATAATTTTCTGACAAACAGTTCAGAAGTTATGGGCAAAAATAGCCTATTTTATTATCTCATGACCCATAGGTGGCGCTGTCACCAAATTTGGCATGGACCCCAAGTTCATGGTCCACATGAAGTGTACCAAATTTCATTTCAATTGATCAAAGAATGACTGAGCTACAGCTTCAGAACCATTTTTGCGTCAACCTCGTTAAGTTTGCGCATTTATTACTTTTGAACAAAGATAAATATCAAAATTCTGTTCAGTCATTTCTATGCGGCTTACTCCAAAGATCATCTGTGCCAAATCTCATAAGAATTGAACAACATTTGAAGGAGGAGTAGCGAAAAAATGGAATACTGTACATTTCAAAATGGCCGCTACTGTAATGGGTGGAGTTTTACTGTAAGGTATTAAAATCAACAAGCATGAGGAGAGCAATCACGTGTACTAAGTAGAATTTTCATAGATCAAGCGGATCAGAAGTTATAACCCTTTGAACATTGAATTTTTGAACTGCTGGTGGCGCTATAGAGTTAGTACTAGAGACCCCATTTTTGGTCACATGACTTTTTAAGACCACCACTACAACTGTGCCAAATTTCATCATTTTCCTATGTACGGTTCATAGGGCTGCCATAGACGCCTATGGCTAAGAAGAAGAAGAAGAAGCAGAATAATAATAATAATAATACTAACAATTACAATAGGTGTCTCAGCACCTTCGGTGCTTGACCCCTAATTAGGGGTCAAGCACCGAAGGTGCTGAGACACCTATTGGAATTGTTAGTATTATTATTATTCTGCTTCTTCTTCTTCTTCTTAGCCATTGGTGTCTATGGCAGCCCTATGAACCGTACATAGGAAAATGATGAAATTTGGCACAGTTGTAGAGGTGGTCCTGAAAAGTCAAGTGACCAAAAATGGGGTCTCTACCACTAACTCTATAGCGCCACCAGCAGTGCAAAAATTCAATGTTCAAATGGTTATAACTGCTGATCCGCTTGATCTATGAAAATTCTACTTCGTACACGTGATTGCTCTCCTCATGCTTGTTGTTTTTAATACCTTACAGTAAAACTCCACCCATTACAGTAGCGGCCATTTTGAAATGTACAGTATTCAGTTTATTCGCTACTCCTCCTTCAATTTTGGTTCAATTGTTATGAATTTGGCACAGGTGATCTTTGGAGTGAGCCGCACAGAAATGACTGAACAGAATTTTGATATTTATCTTTGTTCAAAAGTAATAAATGCGCAAACTTAACGAGGTTGACGCAAAAATGGTTCTGAAGCTGTAGCTCGGTCAATCTTTGATCAATTGAAATGAAATTTGCTACACTTCATGTGGACCATGAACTTGGGGTTCATGCCAAATTTGGTGACAGCGCCACCTATGGGTCATGAGATATGAAAATAGGCTATTTTTTGCCCATAACTTCTGAACTGTTTGTCAGAAAATTATGATCTTGATGTCTAAGGATTGCTTACCTCATGCCGCATCTGTCGATGTGTATTGTGCAGGGATTGACCGAACTGTCTGTCCGCCATTTTGAAATTTGTGATAAATTGCTATAACTTTTGAAGTATCGGATATATCGGCGCAAAAATCGGTAGGGAGCTTCGGCATGATGTCCTGAGGAAATCAGAGAACAGCGCCACCTAGTGGTATAAACTATAACACTTCTTATAGAACTGCTTATAACTTCTGAATTCTTTGTATGGCATGTAAGCTCTTTTCTGCTGGCCCTTGAGCTGTGTCTACTTAGTGGCGCATCTGTTAAGTCGTATGCAAAGAGATCCTGAGATCATGGGTTCGGATCCAACCTGAGGCAGGTGTTAATTTCTTCTATTAAAGTTTTGTTCTTTCCCACCTATTCTTCTTGACCTGTCTGTAGTTCACATCTGTTCTATTTTTGCCATGTTTTCTGTTGCTTCTCTGCACTGCGGTGGTTCTGCTCTGTCATTGCTACGCTTTGGGTTCTTTGTGGGGCCTTGTGTTCTTGATGCAAACTGGGTGCTCGATGCGCCCTGGGTGATTGATACGTTGTATGTTTCTTGCTGTGCTTCGGGTGCTGATTGCGCTGATGGTGCTTGGCCCCGTATCGCTGCTAGCAGCTATATTTAGGGGTCAAGCACCGAAGGTGCTGAGACACCTATTGTAATTGTTAGTATTATTATTATTATTATTATTATTATTATTATTTTTTCCCCAATGGGAGTCTATGGCAGCCCTATGAACCGTACATAGGAAAATGATGAAATTTGGCACAGTTGTAGAGGTGGTCATAAATAGTCATGTGACCAAAAATGGGGTCTTTAGCAGTAACTCTATAGCGCCACCAGTAGTCCAAAAATTCAATGTTCAAACTGTTATAACTGGTGAACCATTTGATCTATGAAAATTCTACTTAGTACACGTGATTGCTCTCATCCCGCTTATTGAATTTGATACTTTACAGTAAGACTCCACCCATTACAGTAGCGGCCATTTTGAAATGTACAGTATTTCGTTTTTTCGCTACTCCTCCTTCAAATGCGGTTCAATTCTTATGAGATTTGGCACAGATGATCTTTGGAGTGAGCCGCATAGAAATGACCGAACAGAATTTTGATATTTATCTTTGTTCAAAAGTAATAAATGCGCAAACTTAACGAGGTTGACGCAAAAATGGTTCTGAAGCTGTAGCTCAGTCATTCTTTGATCAATTGAAATGAAATTTGGTGCACTTCATGTGAACCATGAACTTGGGGTCCATGCCAAATTTGGTGAAAGCGCCACCTATGGGTCATGAGATATGAAAATAGGCTATTTTTGCCCATAACTTCTGAACTGTTTGTCAGAAAATTATGATCTTGATGTCGATGGATTGCTTACCTCATGCCGCATCTGTCGATGTGAATTATGCCGGGTTTGACCAAACCGCCTGTCCGCCATTTTGAAATTTCACATAAATTATTATATTTTTTGAACTATTGGACATATCTGTGCAAAAATTGATAAGGAGCTTTGACATGATATCCTGAAGGTACCTGAGAAGTCAGAGTACAGCGCCACCTAGGGTTTATAAACTAATTTGACATATGTTAATCCTTGTAGCTTTCTAATCTCTTTTCTGCTGCCTCATGAGCTGTGTCATCTGAGTGGCGCATCAAGTTAATCATATGTATTGAGATTCTGAGTTCCTGGGTTTGAATCCCACCTGAGTCAGGTATTTTGTTCTTCCTCATCAGTTCTTCTCAACCTGTCTGTAGTTCAAATGTGTTCTATTTTTCCATGTTTGCTGTTGTTGCTCTGCATTGTGGTGGTTCTTGCTGTGCTTTCTGTGCTTTGTGTGCTTTGTGTGCCTGCTGTGCTTTGGGAGTTTGCTGTGCTTTGTGTGCTGGTTGTGCTTTGTGAGCTTGCTGTGCTTTGTGAGCTTGCTGTGCTTGCTGTGCTTTGTGTGCTTGCAGTGCTTTTTTTGTTGCTATGCTTTGTGTGCTTGCTGTGCTTTGTGTGCTTACTGTGCTTTGTGTGCTTGCTGTGCTTTGTGAGCTTGCTGTGCTTTGTGAGTTTGCTGTGCTTTGTGAGCTTGCTGTGCTTTGTGTGCTTGCTGCGCTTTGTGAGTTTGCTGTGCTTTGTGAGCTTGCTGTGCTTTGTGAGCTTGCTGTGCTTTGTGTGCTTGCTGTGCTTTGTGAGTTTGCTGTGCTTTGTGAGATTACTGTGCTTTGTGTGCTTGCTGTGCTTTGCGTGCTTGCTGTGCTTTGTGTGCTTGCTGTGCTTTGTGAGCTTGCTGTGCTTTGTGTAATTGCTGTGCTTTGTGTGCTTGCTGTGCATTGTGAGCTTGCTGTGCTTTGTGTGCTTGCTGTGCATTGTGAGCTTGCTGTGCTTTGTGTGCTTGCTGTGCTTTGTGTGCTTGCTGTGCTTTTTGTGCTTGCTGTGCTTTGTGAGCTTGCTGTGCTTTGTGTGCCTGCTGTGATTTGTGTAATTGCTGTGCTTTGTGTGCTTGCTGTGCATTGTGAACTTGCTGTGCTTTGTGTGCTTGCTGTGCTGTGTGTGCATTGCGCCGAAGGTGCTTGACCCCGTGTTGCTGCTTGCAGCTATATTTGTTAGTATTATTATTATTAGGGGTCAAGCACCGAAGGTGCTGAGACACCTATTGGAATTGTACTTTTTTCTTCTTCTTAGCCATTGGTGCCTATGGCAGCCCTATGAACCGTACATAGGAAAATGATGAAATTTGGCACAGTTATAGAGGTGGTCCTGAAATAGTCAATGTGACCAAAAATGTGGTCTCTAGCATTAACTCTATAGCGCCACCAGCAGCTGCAAAAATTCAATGTTCAAATGGTTATAACTCATGATCCATTTGCTCTATGAAAATTCTACTTAGTACACGTGATTGCTCTCCTCATGCTTATTGTTTTTAATACCTTACAGTAAGACTCCACCCATTACAGTAGCGGCCATTTTGAAATGTACAGTATTTCGTTTTTTCGCTACTCCTCCTTTAAATTTGGTTCAATTCTTATGAGATTTGGCACATGTGATCTTTGGAGTGAGCCGCATAGAAATGACTGAACAGAATTTTGATATTTTTCTTTATTTAAAAGTAATTCATGCGTGAACTTAACGAGATTGACGCAAAATTGGTTCTGAAGCTGTATCTCGGTCATTCTTTGATCAATCGAGATGAAATTTGGTACGCTTCATGTCGACCATGAAATGGGGGTCCATGCCAAATTTGGTGACAGCGCCACCTATGGGTCATGAGATAGGAAAAAAGGCTATTTTTGCGCATAACTTCTGAATCGTTTGTCAGAAAATTATGATCTTGGTGTCTACGGATTCCTTACCTCATGCCGCATCTGTCGATGTGTATTATGCCGGGTTTGACCGAACCGCCTGTCCGCCATTTTGAAATTTGTCATAAATTGTTATAACTTTTGAAGTATTGGATATATTGGCGCAAAAATCGGTAGGAAGCTTCGGCATGATGTCCTGATTGTATCTGGGAAGTCAGAATACAGCGCCACCTAGGGGTTATAAACTATAACAGTTCTTATAGAACTGCTCATAACTTCTGAATACTTTGTCGGATATTAATTTTCTTTGTGAAATTGTATTCACTGGTTTATGCCGATTGCAACGATACCTCGTTTGTCATTTTCCATCATTCTGTTCATGTGTTATTGTAAGGCATATGGTAAATGATTTTTTCGCTACTCCTTTTACAAATTTTGTTTATTTTATGCCAGGTTCTGCTCGTATAATGTTTGGAGCAATCCGCACAGAAATGACTGAACAGATTTTTCTTGCACCTAGGAATTTTTTTGAGAAAAACCTCTGTAAAGTTGATCGTCCCTGTGATGTTGTCTATTTGTCATAGTTAATTACTTTATATTACATTTTATAGCGTTACTCTACGGAATGTTCTTCTTGTCTTCAATCTCACTTGAGCTTTTTGATTCTCATATACATTGTATTTCTGTGATTTCTGCTCTGCGGTGTCATTTCTACATCTTTGGTGATTGGCATATGTCAATGCTTGCATTTCTGTAATCTCTTTCCTGCTGCCCCTTGAGCTGTGTCTGCTGAGTGGCGCATCCACTAAGTCGTATGCATAGAGATCCTGAGTTCATGGGTTCGAATCCCACCTGAGGCAGGTGTTAATTTCTTCTATTAAAGTTTTGTTCTTTCCCACCTATTCTTCTTGACCTGTCTGTAGTTCACATATGTTCTATTTTTGCCATGTTTTCTGTTGCTGCTCTGCACTGCGGTGGTTCTGCTCTGTCATTGCAACGCTTTGGGTACTTGCTGCGCTTTGTGTTCTTGATGCACCTTGGGTGGTCAGTGAGCATTGGGTTATTGATACCTTCTATGTTGCTTGCTGTGCTTTGGGTGCTCATTGCGCTAAAGGTGCTTGGCCCCGAATCGCTGCTTGCAGCTATATTTACAATAGGTGTCTCAGCACCTTCGGTGCTTGACCCCTAATTACAATAGGTGTCTCAGCACCTTCGGTGCTTGACCCCTAATAATAATAAATATAGCTGCAAGCAGCAATTGCGGGGCCAAGCACCTTCAGCGCAATGAGCACCCAAAGCACAGCAAAAACCACACGACGCAGCAAATGCGCAAAGCGCAGAAAGCGCGCAATACAGAGGCCGAACCCGAAGCAAAGCAAATGCAGAGCAGAACCACTGCAGTGCGGAGCAACAACAGTAAAGATGGCAAAAATATAACACGTGTGGAAAACCAGACAGGTCGAGAAGAACGTGTTAAAGTGAACACAAAAGGAAATCTCAATAAGTGAAAGTAAGAGCTGGGATTCGAAACCCATGACCTCAGGTTCCCAAAGCACAGCAGCTAACCGCATGCGCCACTGAGTAACGATTAAACTACTGAGTTGGTGTGTCCAAGCTATAGAATAGAGATTTAGAGCTGTAAACATTGATATCCAGCAATTACCAAAGTGCAGAAATTACAACAGAGAGCACAAATAACTGAAATACAATGTATAGTATGAAATCACAAAACTTAAGTGAGAAAAAAGTTAAGACAAAATATCACTGCACATGGGATTCGAACCCATGACCTCAGAATCTCATGGCATGTGGTTAACCAGATGCACAACTTAGTTAACACAGCTCAAAGGGCAGCAAAAAAACAGCTTAGGTGCTGCAAGGATTGATATGTGCCAATCAACACAGATGCAGAACTGACAGTGCAGAGCAGAACTAACAGAAATACAATGTATATGAGAATCAAAAAGCTCAAGTGAGATTGAAGACAAGAAGATCATTCTGTATAGTAATGCTATACAATGTAATATACAGTCACATTAATTTACTATGACAAATAGACAATGTCACAGGCACGGTCAACTTTGGAGTGGTATTTCTAAGAAAGAGAACAGAATATCAAAAATCTGTTCGGTCATTTCTGTGTGGATTGCTCCAAACATTATACGAGCAGTACCTGGCATAAAATAAACAAAATTTGTAAAAGGAGTAGCGAAAAAATCATCTACCATATGCTTTACAATAACACATGAACAGAATGTTGGAAAATGACAAACGAGGTATCGTTGCAATCGGCATAAACCAGTGAATACAATTTCACAAAGAAATTAATATCAGACAAAGTATTCAGAAGTTATAAGCAGTTCCATAAGAACTGTTATAGTTTATAACCCCTAGGTGGCGCTGTACTCTGACTTCCCAGGTACCTTCAGGACATCATGTCGAAGCTCCTTACTAATTTTTGCGCGGATATGTCCAATAGTTCAAAAAATATAACAAATTATGTGAAATTTCAAAATGGCGGACAGGCGGTTCGGTCAAACCCGGCATAATACACATCGACAGATGCGGCATGAGGTAAGCAATCCATAGACATCAAGATCATAATTTTCTGACAAACAGTTCAGAAGTTATGGGCAAAAATAGCCTATTTTCATATCTCATGACCCATAGGTGGCGCTGTCACCAAATTTGGCATGAACTCCAAGTTCATGGTCCACATGAAGTGTACCAAATTTCATTTCAATTGATCAAAGAATGGCCGAGCTACAGCTTCAGAACCATTTTTGCGTCAACCTCGTTAAGTTTGCGCATTTATTACTTTTGAACAAAGATAAATATCAAAATTCTGTTCGGTCATTTCTGTGCGGCTCACTCCAAAGTTCACCTGTGCCAAATTTCATAACAATTGAACCAAATTTGAAGGAGGAGTAGCGAATAAACGGAATACTGTACATTTCAAAATGGCCGCTACTGTAATGGGTGGAGTTTTACTTTAAGGTATTAAAAACAACAAGCATGAGGAGAGCAATCACGTGTACTAAGTAGAATTTTCATAGATCAAGCGGATCAGCAGTTATAACCATTTGAACATTGAATTTTTGCACTGCTGGTGGCGCTATAGAGTTAGGACTAGAGACCCCATTTTTGGTCACATGACTTTTTAAGACCACCACTACAACTGTGCCAAATTTCATCATTTTCCTACGTACGGTTCATAGGGCTGCCATAGACTCCCATTGGGGAAGATGAAGAATAATAATACTGACAGTTCCAATAGGTGCCTCAGCACCTTCGGTGCTTGGCCCCTAATAATAATAATAATAATAATAAGAAAACCATCAATTGCAATAGTGGCCTACCGCCCTGCGGGCTTGGCCCCTAATAAAAAGCCCAGTAAGAACAGTACAGCGCATTTTCAATGCAACTGTAACTAGATAGAAAAGTTTGTTGACAAACTTTATGTTGGCTTGACAAAGCGTAGCCTGAACGTTTAAAACGGTTTGACAGAAGTTTAGTTTAGTAGGCTATCTGGCTGTTAGTATGTTTAAGTATGAAGCTAGGCTGATTTAACATGAAGCTAGCATGATTTAGCATGAAGCTAGCATGATGTTAGCATGATTAGCATGAAGCTAACATGATGCTAGCATGATTAGCATGAAGCTAGCATGAAGCTAACATGATTACCATGAAGCTAGCATGATGTTATCATGATTAGCATGAAGTTAAAATGATGTTAGCATGATTAGCATGAAGCTAACATGATGTTAGCATGATTAGCATGAAGCTAGCATGAAGCTAGCATGATTAGCATGAAGCTAGCATCAAGATAGCATGATTAACATGAAGCAAGCATGAAGCTAACATGACTAACATGAAGCTAGCATCAAGTTAGCATGATTAGCATGAAGCTAGCATGATTAGCATGAAGCTAGCACGATGTTAACATGAATTAGCATGAAGCTAGCACGATGCTAACATGAATTAGCATGAAGCTAGCACGATGCTAACATGAATTAGCATGAAGCTAGCATGAAGCTAACATGAATTAGCATGAAGCTAGCATAATGCTAACATGATTTAGCATGAAGTTAGCACGATGCTAACATGAATTAGCATGAAGCTAGCACGATGCTAACATGAATTAGCATGAAGCTAGCACGATGTTAACATGAATTAGCATGAAGCTAGCACGATGTTAACATGAATTAGCATGAAGTTAGCACGATGCTAACATGAATTAGCATGAACCTAGCATGAATCTAACCTGAATAAGCATGAAGCTAGCACGATGTTAACATGAATGAGCATGAAGCTAACAAGATGCTAACATGAATTAGCATGAAGCTAGCATGATGCTAACATGATGTTAACATGAAGCTAACATGAATTAGCATGAAGCTAGCATGATGCTAACACGAATTATCATGAAGCTAGCATGATGCTAACACGAATTAGCATGAAGCTAGCATGATGCTAACACAAATTAGCATGAAACTAGCATGATGCTAACACGAATTAGCATGAAGCTAGAATGATGTTAAAACACGAATTAGCATGAAGCTAGCATGATGCTAACACGAATTAGCATGAAGCTAGCATTATGCTAACACGAATTAGCATGAAGCTAGCATGATGCTAACACAAATTAGCATGAAGCTAGCATGATGCTAACATGAATTAACATGAAGCTAGCATGATGCTAACATGAATTAGCATGAAGCTAGCATGATGCTAACATGAATTAGCATGAAGCTAGCATGATGCTGACATGAATTAGCATGAAGCTAGCATGAATTAGCATGAAGCTACCATGATGCTAACATGAAGTTACCAAGATTTATTATGAAATTAGCATAAAGTTAGCATGAAACTAGCATGAAGCAAGTATGACTTAGCATGAACCTAGCATGAGGCTAACATGACCCAAAAACCCAACCCCCATGTCTCTATGATGTTCAGATCCAGAGATATAAGGCTTTGTTTATTATGTTGCTAGGGTGCTCATATTTGGTTGCTAGGGGCGTGGCTTAATACCTCAATAAGAATCCTAAGAGACTGATTGGATGCCTGAGTAAAATGAGCCCACCCCTATGTCTCTATGACACTCTGGTGCAAAGATATCCATCTTGGCTTTTTATAATGGTAGTCTATGGGAGATGTTGCTAGGGTATCCAAAATTGTTGCTATGGGCGTGGCTTAATAGCTCTGGGACAATCCTGAGAGACTGATTGGATGACTGAGTAAAATGAGCCCACCCCCATGTCTCTACGACACTCTAAAGTAAAGATATTCCATCTGGGACGCTTTTATTCCCTTATATGGGCATGTTTCCTGCCCCATTATAAGTCAATGGGAAATTTTGGGGGCCCCTTACACCCCAGGGGTACAGCTTACACCCCATTGTGATGTATGTTCTTACACAGCCTGTCAGACTCCTTAGATGTGGTAAGTCACAAGTTTCTACAAGTTTCTCACTCGCAGCTATGACCCGTCAAAGTTTGTCTCAATGTTAAGTCCAGAGGCGATTCTAGGGTCTATGGGGGCCCCAAGCAGAAAATTCCCTGTGTACAAGAAGTGTGCAATACTTCTATACAATGTCCTTTGCCACTATTCTACAGTGCAATAGTTACTGCGAAAGATACATAATAATGTAATCCTCATCATGCCTAACATTATTAACATGTTTGGATGCATAAATGGCATAACATGTTTGGAAATAAGGACAGCAGAGAAATATTTTCTACATTATACAATAATAGCAATGATTAATGACTTATTTTTACAAGAATATTTTCACAAGAATATTTTAAGAAACCAGTCATTTTATGACTGCTACTAAATAATCTCAGTCAAAGTTACTGCTAACTGTTATGCAAGTTAGTGTCCTAGAGTTAAATATTAGTAAACTAAATATTAATTTCATATCTGAAAATACAGAACAGTATAACACATACATCTGTTGATTTTCTCAGCAACAATGCAATTCTATAGACTTGACAAGAGGTTTTCCTGAGATTTGTTTGATAATGTTTGAGACCTGACAGGGTGAGGATGCAGTTTGTCTTACCTCCCCTAAACCCATCATCTCTCCTTTCTGCTTCCCTTTCCCTGCTTTGCACAAAACATTTCTGATGTCCATCTACAGAAGCCAATAATGATCGAGTCAAAATAAGATTAGCATTGTTATTTAGAAACTTCCTTTAGTCTCGTCATGTTTTCATAAGCTAACTCACTCGCGTGGTGTCTTTTGAATGCGGTTGTGCGCGAATGAACGCAAAGACGCGCGCGGACATGAATACGTGCGTGCACGCGTCATTTTACAAGCGTAAATTGGGTAACTACATTGCATATAGATCCGTTTTTGCCGCGATTTTCTTTGTAAAGGATTGCACTAATTAACTGTTAAAATTTAAACTTGAGATTTACACCAGAAGATTTACACTTGGGCACGTGCCTGACTGGAGCTGGACCTGGCACATTAAACCACATGTGGGTACAGAGGGCTGCTCACTTTAGCGCCTTTTATATGCGGTTAAATTGTTTTAAATCACTGAGTATTATCATTTGCAATCACATGCGAGCCAAACCGTGGGTTGTGATCCATACGGATCAACTGCGACATCACGACTGAACGATACAACGTCACCCATTCGCTACGTTCATTTTCGAAACTGGCAAGTTATCCACCTGGGTTGGATTTTGACTGGGCTAAGCCAATGTCAATCAACATTCCATCCAATCGGAATTTTGATATGCAGTCATGTTGTTCATCTACCAGGGGCACGTTCAATCTCACACAACGCGCAACGCAACGTTTTGCTACGGTTTCCGGGTTGAACGACATGTTTCCTGGAAACGGTGTGCAACGGAATGCAACAGGTTTTAGAAGCGTTTTCTCTTGTTTGGTGGGTGTGTCAGAAATGTCCGCCCAATCAGCGGCAAGATGTATAAAACCACGCGATAGTAAAGAGACAGCTCGCTCAATGGGTTCAAGTTGGATGTTGTCTTTCATTCTGGACGGCAAGGTCAGTGACTGTAACATCGAGGGTATTTTACAGTATTAAACACACATTTATAACGATTTCATCAGGCTTCAGAAACATTTAAAAAGGAACACAAAGAATGGCCTCTCAGCTACCGTAGTTGCAACTCTTGCGTCATCACAACAGGGTGTTCAATGCATCACCGTTTCAGTTTAATAAACGTTGTGCAACGTTTTGTCGGGGCTGAACGCAGCCCGGGTGTAGCTGGCCATCCGAGAAACAAACTCGGGGGCCCTCTAGTGGCTCGGGGCTCCAAGCAGTTGCCTGCCTTGCCTGTTGACAAGGTGCGCCTCTGGTTAAGTCAAAGGGAATTTTGGGGTGTTTGGGGTATAAATGCAAGTCCCACTAATAATAAGTTTAAGGGGTTGTGTACACCAAAACTTTTACGCCCGCGGCCGGCGCATGTTTTCAATTGTTTCCAATGGAAGCTCTGCGTTTTGCAAATAAGCCAGCAGCTAGCGTTTTTTTTCCGCGCTGAAAACCGGCGCTCGGCGGTTTTTCCGCGCTCGGCGCTGAACGTCGAGAGTTGAAAGAGATTCAACTTTGGGAGAAAAACTCCGCTCGTCAATGTCAGTTCTCACACGGCCGCCCAATCACAGTGGAGGAGGGGCGGGACATTATCACAGCAACCAACCGGCTCGCAGCTGAAGTATCACAGCTTCCAAAGCGCTCAGCTGAAGAAAGCTGGCACTCAGCTGAAAAACAGCTGGCATTCGGCGTCCTCAAAGCGTTTTCATCCGCGTTTAAAAGTTTTGGTGTGTCCAGCCCCTAAATACAATATCAGTATGTTGGCTTTGTCAAGCCAACATAATAAAAAGCCCAGTAAGAGCAGTACAGCGCATTTTCAATGCACTGTAATAAGTTAAACACATTTCCATATAAAAAGGAATAAACCTATATAATAATAACAACATTTATAACAATTAAATTATTTTATTACTGAAAAAATGTCTATTGAAACATTAGATGAATAACACAGGTTATTTTAAATAAAAAAAAAACTCAACCCACCACACATTGAATTTAGATAGCATTGTATTTTATCAAATATATAAATGACTTCAACACAATAAAGAAGACTTATAACAGATATTTATTGAAAATGAATAAACATTTAATTTACTTTGGATCAAAAAATCTTACCACAGCAGTTAGCCGCCTCTCCATTATTACAATAATCAAAAACATCCTCTCTGCATATAGACGGGAATCACTAAAATATATATTAGTTCTCACATATAAGTTACTAAATGAAGAAAGAAAATAAACCGCTAGAATAAATGTTAGACTGAGGTAAAACCTATTGACAACAAATACATAAACATTTCATTCACTCAGGTTAACAGATCAGTTTAACGTTAGCCGAATAGCTCTCAGTTTTTACAACAATCAAAAGCTTCTAACATCACATTCTCCTTCATGGAAATTATTAAAATATATTTTCGTTTTCACATATTAAAGTTACTAATGAAGAAAGAAAATAAATCGCTTAAATAATGTTAGACTCTGAAGTAAAAACCAAATGCCAAATAAATAAACATTTCATTCACTTTAGGTAAAAAGATCTTACCACAGTTAGGCGGCTATTCGTTTATTCGACAATAAAAAGTTTCTAACATCATATTCTCCTCATATTCTCCTCAAATCGATCGGAAATCACTCATATATAAATTTTTTCTCACATATTTAAGTTACTTAAGAAAGAAAGAAAGAGAAAAAAGAAACGCTAATATAATGTATGTCTCTGAGGAAAGAAAACCGTTAACGACCGTTATTTTTTTAATTATGCGAATTCGCGTATAAAGCGGGTGCTCGTGAAGAGCGCGAGGTAAGCATAACAGACGTGCTTCACTTAAGAAATAATGGGTTTAATTATGCTTTCACTTAATTTCCTAAAAAAAAAACATAACCAAAAAATAACCATTAGAGAACGTTAGGTATAAGTTATTTTTAGGTTATTTTATGGTTCTAAAATAATAACCAAAAAAATAACGTTCTGTTTAAGTTATATTAAGGGTTATTTTAAAAATAACCACTCTGCAACGTTATGGGAACGTTATTTTATGCTTCCCAAAAAAATAACCAAAAAATAACGTTCTGTATAAGTTATTTTTAGGTTATTTTAAAAATAACCACCCTGCCACGTTATGGGAATGTTATTTTATGGTTCCAAAATAATAACCAAAAAATAACGTTCTGTTTAAGTTATTTTTAGGTTATTTTAAAAATAACCACCCTGCAACGTTATGGGAACGTTATTTTATGGTTCCCAAAAAATAACCAAAAAATAACGTTCTGTATAAGTTCTTTTTAGGTTATTTTAAAAATAACCACCCTGCAACGTTATGGGAACGTTATTTTATGGTTCCAAAATAATAACCAAAAAATAACGTTCTGTTTAAGTTATTTTGGGGTTATTTTAAAAAGAACCACCGTGCAACGTTATGGGAACGTTATTTTATGGTTCCCAAAAAAATAACCAAAAAATAACGTTCCGTATAAGTTATTTTTAGGTTATTTTAAAAATAACCACCCTGCAACGTTATGGGAACGTTATTTTATGGTTCCAAAAATAACCAAAAAATAACGTTCTGTATAAGTTATTTTTAGGTTATTTAAAAATAACCACCCTGCAACGTTATGGGAACGTTATTTTATGGTTGCAAAAAATAAAACCTAAAAAGAATGTTCCCAGAACGTTATTATTTGGTTCCCAAAAAAATAACCAAAATATAACCAAAAACTAACGTTAGGGGAACGTTCTGTGTTCGCTGGGATTATAAGCGGATAATTCAAGAGATATGCAAGCATGATCCGTCAACGGAGCAGAAGAAACATCACAGGACCTAATAAATGAAACAAGGCAATCAGATATAAGCCAATAATCTATTCTGGATTTTTGTGTCATATCAGCTTTGAACCATGTAAATGAGGAAGAAGAACTGCCATGGACGTGTCTGTAAGCATCTAGTAAAGAGAGGTTGCTGCAGAAATCATTAATCACCATGTTTATACTGTTAACACTGAGTCTTGGAGGAAATCTATCCAAATGTAAGTCAGGTGCCTCATTAAACTCCCCTCCCACGATAAAAGCTGCTGAAGGATATTTTACACTTAAAGCAGAAATTTTTAACGATAAAGTATTAAGAAGAATACGGTTCAACTCAGATCTGTTAAAGCCATAAATATTACAAATAATAAAAAATTTCTCATTGATCTGTACCACTGCTATTAACCATCTTCCCTCAGAAGAGGATTGAGATTCAATAATTTTGCCATTGAAATTATTGTTAAACAAAATTATTACTCCAGCAGAATAAGAAGAACCGTGAGAAAATAACACATTTTCCACCCCATTGTGTTGACCAGAATGATTCATCATTAACTGCAGAATGAGTTTCCTGTAAAAAAAGATTTACAAAATAAAAATAAAGCCTTGTGCTTAGTAAGATCACGAATCCCCCGAACATTAAGAGAAAAACAAGAAACATTAAAAGACATTGAAAAAACACTTGGAATAGACTGCCCTATGGCAGAAGAGTATTGCTATATTAAACTCAAAGAGAGAAAGTGCAAAATCTGAACCTGTTAGCCAGCACTTCTATTTTTGAGCATTTTCTGAAAAACGACAACTCCAAACTAAAACGTCTGCAGCTCTTAAACCCTATGGTCTATATTCATAATTCTGGTCTTGTTTGAAACTAGACACTTGACATATTGTTGCCTAATAGTCATAACAACTCAGAGTAGTAAAGAAACAGAGTAAAACAAGGTAAAATATACATTAAATGACTTCCGTTTTTCTTTAAATAACATTCACTTAGCAAAAAAGGTATGAAATGGTCATCTGAGACACCTGGGGACACCATATAGGTAAATGGAATGTCTGACCATGCTGTGATTCAAATTTGAGAATGATACTCCAAAAAATGTTGTTTCTGTGAGCTTTTATTTCAAAAAAGTCCAGGCGTCCTTTCAGAAAAAGTGCACTTGGAAACTCCAAATATACACATGATAACAAAATGACATGATTATCAAAAGAAAATGAGTCAGGACTACATATTACATGATGTATATCAATTCAGAACTTCTCTGCCCACCAAAGCACATAGAAAAAACTATTTCAGAAAAAAACATTTGCACATTATAACAAAATACTTGTTATTTTGAATGTGGTCGCTCATGAATGCACTCCAGATTCCAGTCCCCCTCTGTGTCAGCTGAAGACCTGTTACATCACAACACAACACAGACACACACAAAGCAAGAGAGGATTTTAGTTTGAGTCAAAAGTTAGAGACATACAACTATTTGTATGAGAAACTATGATGTAATATACATGAACATAATACATACACACATTACATGAATATATTTATAATTACAAATGTCTTATGTTTGCCAAATAACCTATATTTCTCAGCTGGTAATACTCATATTTTCCACCACATATCTTATTTTCTAGTTTTTAGTTTGTATATTCTGTGCATTTGATTCATATAGCTATAAAAATGATTCATTTATATAACATGTCATAGAAAATGAAACCATGTAAAACTCGTATTTTAGTCATCTCCAATGTTACTTTATAATCAAAACAGCTAACAAGAAACAAGAAATGTAACGTAAAATAACTAATGAACAAAAGAATCCACTTTATCCAAGCGAGCGCAGCTGAGCTCATAGTCCGGTCCATCTCTCGACGACGCGGTTTGTTTATATCCAATCTTGTATTTTTGCTCCGCGATCATGCTCTTTATCAACTTCTTCAAAACACTCTCAACACAAACAAGTCCTCTGCAGTCGACAATCCACAATGGAGATGTTATATCTAACCTTTGAGAGGTTTCTCAGCGGCTCCGGAGAGCCTAGCCGGCTGCTATGCTACCCAAACAAACAAAGGCGCACGGAGGGGGTGTGGGCATTTCTCTCCGTGCGCTTCTGTAGATTTGCGCAGAAGTACACTTTACTGACGTAAGTTGAATCCTTGTAATCGTTTCATGATTGGTTACTACCCCTGCCCATCAAAACTTTGCTGGCTAAGCATTGGCTGGCTTTGTTTTGGCGTAATCCAGTCAAAAGCCTATGGTGAGCTGAAGGACATATCTCTGGGCAAATCGGTGTTCGCGTCACATTTTGAGTTGTCAAACCTTATCTGATTGAACAAAACAGAGAAGTAGGGCGGGATATTTATCGGAAGAGTCTAACGAAGCAGGAAGAGATGGATTTTCACTGATAAAACTCGATATTTGATAGAAAATAAACATGATCGATCATACTTAGCGGACGCGCGGATGTAAACAAAGGAGGATATTGCTGGATTTATCACTATTTTTCGTTGTTTTGGATTATAACGTGGGATGCTTTTTGAAGAGTGGACCCTTACGTTGCAATGTACGTTGAAGTTTTTGGGAATTGTCAGAAATGATCAGAACCATATGGCAAGATATGTGAGTACCCACACCCATTTTTATATGCGTTCCGTCTGCATTTCATTTAACCCTTTCCACACCAGTGTATTGATTGCAAAAATAAGCTCAGAACATGAATTTTGAGTGTTTAAACTTTCAAATAATGCAAAGTTTATGATTGTTGATTGAATATTTGATGTTAAACAAAGTACAAAAACACGTAAAAACGCCCTCTAGGGACCGCCGCCGGGCCGGTGCGTTTTAAGAAAACAAAATGTTTGTAGGGTAACAGAACCTTAATAATTGTTATATAATGTCAGGAAAAAGTGCCATTTAAAAGCAAAAAGCATATCAACATCGCCAAAACTTTGCTTTTGTGCATTAACGAGCATTAATGTGCATTAATCTTCTTCCCAACAATAATGGCAAAGGATCCTTTAAAACCAGCTTGTTTTCCATCTTTCCTTGCTTGACTCACCAATGGCCACAGCTTGTTACGTGCCTCTCTCGCCAGCTGAGTAAGATCTTCTGTTATTTTGATGCCTTTCTGTTTAAGAACTTCAGAGTTTTTGGCGTCTGACCAAATCCGATCCCGAAGAGAGCGTGACAAGAACTGCACAATAATCCGCCATATGTGCATGCCCCCTTCTTTCGGTCCGATTCTGTGTGCCACATCAATAGAGGTCTGTAGAATCTCTCTCAAACCTGGGGACACCTGAGAGAAAACTTCCATTGCGATCATCTTCACGTTTTCCCCAGCCTCTTCCGAAATCCCCGTTATTTTTAGATTCCAGCATCTTTTATACTCATCCAGCTCGTCAACTCTTTCCCACAATTTCTTATTTTCTGCTTTCATTGCCGCTAACTGTGAGTCCAGTTTATCTGTTTTGATCATCGCTCCCTCAGCTTTTTCAGAAGCTAGATCAACTTTGGTGTTAAGATCAGATATTAAAGTAGAGTTGGATGCAACAGACCTTTCAATTTCTAGTAGCTTCTCCATAAACACATCTTGCTTTTTCCCCAGCGTCTCGATTGCCTTCAGAATTACCACATTTGAAGGTTCTGACGAGTGTCGTCTCATTTTCGGTAATGGACTTTTAGTCGGCGTCTCCGGTAAATGCTGGCAATCCATATCTTCTCCAGTTACGGGTTTAGTATAGTCGTGTACACGCTTCACATTATCTCCTGTTCCTTGATCCATTTTTAGCAGTAAGGATAGCTTCACTTAGCAATGCAATTTTGCTAGTATCAGTTAACTCAGCCACGTACGGGCTCTTCACGGGAATAACAGGAAAGAATTTGACGAATACTTTCCGTTTAACTTCAGAATAGTTACAGAGTCATTCCAAATATCAAAACATTTGCATTAGTTACCCTTTCACCACCAGGGAAGAGAAAAAAATCAAGATTTGCACAAAAGTTAGTAAGAGACAGAGATTTTACGACTGCACGGACGCCATCTTGGCCGGAACTCCGCGCCTCAGCTTTGCTCCACATGAATCATGATGATAAGGTGATTCGGTCAGCTGTCACTTCTTCTGTAATCGAGAAAACTCGTTAAAACAGAAAGAGTATTACTTAAGTGTTAAATAAGACTATTTTTATATTATCTATAAGAAAAGCAAACAATGGCCATTATTCGAGGCAATTAAAGATAAGTCCATCTCCTCAAACAGTGACTCGAGAGAAACCGCGAAAATTCGTTAAGAAGGTGTGAGGCAAGTTATATATCCAACAATGGTCAGGAAAGCACAAATCAGTTAATTATTAGGTTAAAGTAAAATATATATATACACAGTAAAAACAATAACAGTTAACTTGTGTTGCATGGTTAAATGTCAGCTGTTGTCAGTTCTTGCACAATACGCTCAAACTGATTTGCCAAGTGAGAGATGTCCTCAGGGCAACATATTGTGTTGACCCAAGGACAATTTTTTTTTAATTAAAACCTAAACCCACCCCAAAACCCAAGCCTAACCATAACCAAACCCTAAAATCAGGACATGATAAGTGAAACAATGGTCTAGAAACAGCTAATCCTGGTTGTAAGCTTAACTTCAGGGCTCCAGACTGCCACCAAATGATGGCATTTTGCCCCCAAAATTTGAGAGTGTGCCACTGAATTTTACATCCAGTCGCACATGTGCAACCAGTAAATTTGACCTTTTTTTGGTGATGTGACACTTAATTTTAAACCACACATTGTACTTTCTGCATCTATCATTAAAGTATTTATTAGTAATACAGTGGAAATGAGTAGAAATGAGAATATTTGGTTAGCATGTTGATTTACAGTGTGTGCCCCTAAATTTTCTGGTTGCCCCCCTAAAATTTTCAGTTGGGGGCCACTGTGCTTCTAGTGAAAAAAGTTAGTCTGGAGCCCTGAACTTATTTCTGAAATCTGATTGGTTGATTGAAATGTTGTCCCAGGGTCAACATAATGTTGCCCTGAGGTCATCAACCTCGGCAAAATCAGGACAGCCTTCAAGGCACACAACTTTCGTGTTTGCAAATAGAGATGACGTTTTTTGGTGGGCGGAGCCAAACTGGTCGCAGAAAGTGATAGCCCCACAGTAGCTGTGAGAAGTGTTTTAGCATGAAACTGTGATTTTTATGGGTCCGGTGTTCTGTCGAAGTCTGATTTCTCTATGTTTCCCTTTAGTGCAATGTTTCTTATAGCGTTTTAATCATGTTACATTTATTTTTTAGATAAATTAAAAGTTTAAATGGCTTGGCTACTGATATGCATGTATGTAATGTATATGTATTGTTCTTTTTTGATAAATCAATTATTTTTACAGTCTGAATCGTTAAAGAACATATAAAGCAATACTATCATGTATTATCTATGATAACGTTTATTAAATATTTCATAATTCTCGTGTTTTTTATTATTTCTTCCTTATATTTATAGCTTACGTGTTTGTTCTAAAACTATTATAAAAGTATTATGTTTACACATACATTAAAAAGGCCTGTTTATATATCAATATTTGTGTGTGTGTGTGTGTGTGTGTGTGTGTGTGTGTGTGTGTGTGTGTGTGTGTGCGTGTACCTGGTAATTATTCAATTTTCAATTCAATTCAATTTTATTTATATAGCGCTTTTCACAATTTGGTAATTGTATCAAAGCAGCTTTACATAATAGATGTAGTGAAAAGCACAGAAAATCGACAGATAGCACAACATAATACACGATAGCACAAGCAGCTAAATTTGCTGTGGCTATAAATCAACATTATAAGCAAACGTATTACTAATTTAACGTATAGAAGTTAAGCCCAAAAAGGCTGCCTCCCCGGGTTGAAAAACCCCCTAGGAAAAACCCCCCCCGGAATTTTAGCCGGGGAAGTAAAAAAAAGTCCTAGGAGGAAAAACCCTTGGGAGATATATATATATATATATATATATATATATACATTGAAACGGAAGGAGATTAAGCGGAGATTAAGCGGGTTCTGCCGGTGGTCTTTGGTCAGGCATCAGCTGGACATCACGTTGAAGAACAGCCAGTAGATCAGAGGTGTGCCGACTTTCACATTTACCGGAACTGGATCTGTTTGTCTTATTGTCCTCGGGATCGAGGATGAGACAGGGAGAGAGAAACAAAATCTTATTAGCGTAGGGGCCGTTCACATAAAAAGCAAGTGTCACACAGTAATGTGGTTTTAGTCAGCTCGGTTCCGGGCAGGCTAACTATTGCTGGTTAAGTGTATTACATATAGTTGATGATTTTAGAAACAGAAACAGAACTCGTTTGACTAAGGCCAGAGGCCCCACTGCCGTCGTTAATACTAACGTACAGTGGCAAACGGTTCTGTATGACATACTATTTTTAAGGCCATGGGAAAAGGCCAAAATTTCAAACCGACCATATTTGGCAATTAAGACTCAATCGACAACCAATGCAAAGTTTCAGCATATTACTAAAGAGTATTAATGACATTTACCATGCTTTGGAGTGTTGACGAAAAAAGGTTTTAATTTATTCATTAATTTATTTATTTATTAGGTTGTACAAGCTAGCTATTGGGAGATTAGTACTATTGCTAAAACAAACTATGCGAATGCCTTGTTAAAGAGAAAAGTTTTAAGTCTAGATTTAAAGTTATCTACTGTCTCTGATTTTCGGACGTCGGTTGGTAAATCATTCCATAGCTTAGGGGCTAAGTAGGAAAAGGATCGGCCACTTTTAGACACTTTTGATATTTTAGGGATAATTAAGAGGCCAGAATTTTGTGACCGCAATGCACGTGATGGATTGTATTCTGATAATAATTCTCTAAGATATGAGGGTGCTAGGCCATTTAAGGCTTTGTAGGTGATTAGTAATATTTTAAATTGTATACGATATTTAACTGGTAGCCAGTGTAAAGATGCCAGAATTGGGCTTATGCGGTCATACTTCTTAGATCGAGTAAGAACTCTTGCAGAAGCGTTTTGAACTAGCTGTAGCTTGTTTACCCGATTTGCATGGCATCCTCCGAGTAACGCGTTACAATAGTCTATTCTAGAGGTCATAAAAGCGTGGATAAGCTTCTCTGCATCTGATGCAGACAACATATGGTGTATTTTTGAGATATTTCTAAGGTGGAAGAACGCTGTGCGGCAGACATTGGAGATATGGCTATCGAAGGATAAATTTCTGTCGAACATCACACCTAAATTCTTAACCGTGGAGGTTGGCACCACAGTGCAGCCATCTATGGGCAACTTGTAGTCTGTCATATTATATTTGTAGCGATTCGGTTCGATAACAAGTATCTCTGTCTTATTGGAGTTTAGCATAAGAAAGTTATGTGCCATCCAGTCACTTATATCGCTAATGCAGTCTGATAGCTTAGAAAAATTGTGTTTCGCTAGGATGTGAGGAGATGTAAAGCTGTGTGTCATCTGCGTAGCAGTGAAACTGTATGTTATGATTCCTGATAATATCTCCCAGAGGTAACATATATAACGAGAACAGGATAGGACCTAAAACTGATCCCTGCGGTACGTCGTATTTAACCAGGGAGTGATGTGACTCCTCCTCATTTACATAAACAAAGTGATACCGATTGGTTAGATACGATCTGAACCAGGCTAGCGCTTGACCACTGATGCCAACATAGTTTTCTAGCCTATTAAGTTAGATTGTGTGATCTATTGTGTCAAAGGCTGTACTAAGGTCTAATAATATAAGGAGTGATATTTTGCCACAATCGGATGTTAGGAGAAGGTCATTTGTAACTCTAAGCAGCGCTGTTTCTGTGCTATGGTGGGGCCTGAATCCTGATTGGAACTTTTCATATGTACTATTATTTGCTAAGAATGTACGTAGCTGGCTTGCCACTACTTTTTCTAATATTTTGGAAAGAAAAGGGAGATTTGAGATTGGTCTAAAGTTATTTAGATCTCCCTGGTCAAGGTTTGGTTTTTTAATGAGCGGTCTAATAACTGCTAGTTTGAAAGCTGTTGGAACGTAGCCTAATTCTAGAGATGAGTTAAATACATTTAGTACTGGGTTAGACACTATAGGGAATACCTCTTTGAGTAATTTTGTGGGAACAGGGTCCAATATACAGGATGATGATTTGGATGACGCTACTAATTTAGATAGCTCTTCTATTGTAGTAGCTTTAAATGACTCAAGATGTTCGTATGGTAAGCTAGCGTTAAATATATTACTGGGTAGAGTGGTGGCTGCTTGGGTACCTACAATGTTTCCCTAATAATCATAATTTTCTTAGTAAAGAAGTTCATGAAGTCGTTACTATTGTGTGGGAGTTTATTAGTGGGTTCTGTTTGTTCTTTATTTCTAGTCAGTTTCGCAACTGTGCTAAAGAGGAAGCGAGGGTTATTATGATTTTCTTTAATAAGATTGCTGAGATACGTAGATCTGGCAATTTTTATAGCCTGTCTGTAGTGTTTAACACTCTCTTTCCATGCTGCATGCCATACCTCTAACTTTGTGCTTCTATAATTTCTTTCCATTTTTCTAGCAGCCTTTTTAAGGGCTGCGGTATGATAGTCGTACCATGGAGCTGGTGTTTTTTCTTTGATTCTCTTTTTTCGAATTGGAGCTACGACATCCAATGTGTTAGAACAAATACTGTTCAGGTTTTCTATTACAATATCTAGATCTTCAGGATTATCTGCTACATGTTTCATTTGGGACAGGTCTGGAAGAGTGCTAATAAAGTTATCTTTAGTGGTAGAAATTATTGTTCTGGCTAGTCGGTAGCATATTGTGGATTGAGTGATCCTATCTAGAAGTACCGTGTATGAGACAAGGCAATGGTCTGAAACTGCATCGCTCTGAGGTGATATCTCGATTTCATTAATATTGAGCCTGAGTGACAGAATTAAGTCTAATGTGTGCCTACGAGTATGCGTGGACCCTGTCACGTTTTGTCTAATATCGAGAGAATTTAGAATATCCATAAACGCTAATTCTAATGTATCTGTTGGGTTATCAACGTGTATATTAAAGTCACCAACGATAAGAGCTTTATCTACAGTGACTACGAGGTCAGACAGGAAATTTGATATTTCTTTAAGAAAATCTGCATGATGGCCCGGAGGTCTATAGATTGTAGCAAGGACAAAAGAGAGCTGTTTATGGTTACGATCAGTTATTTCCATATTTAACAACATTATTTCAAATGAATTAAATTTTAGCTCAGATCTATGGTTTACTTTGAATAATTTATTGTAGATTGTAGCTACACCACCCCCTCTCCCCTTTAATCGTGGTTCATGTTTATAGTCTTGTGGGGTGGATTCATTTAAACTAATGTAATCGTCTGCTTTAAGCCAGGTTTCTGTTAAAGAGAGTGCATCTAAGTTTTGGTCAGTAATTATTTCATTGACAATGGGTTCTTTATTGGTAAGCGATCTAATGTTAAGAAGGCCGAATTTTAACATTCGAGGTTCATCTGTAAACGTATTGTTTTCTAATTTTATGTTAGTAAGATTTGTACAAGACGAGGTAAATGGTGCTCTGTATTCGTTTGTTCGAGGAACGCACACAGTTGAAAAGTGTTGATACTCTAAGTTCTGGGATATATGTGATCTTGACATGTCAGAGCAGCTAACAGATGGACGGGTAGGCCGATCTATCTGATTCCTGACCTGGGCCCTGGGTAGTCAGACTGTATTAGAATTAAGAGTATTGGTCAGATTTCTAAAGAGTATAGCATTTCCTTCCGATGACGGATGAAGGCCATCTCTCTTTAGCAGGTCAGGTCTCCCCCTGAAGTGCTTCCAATTGTCTATAAACCCTACGTTATGCTGAGGGCACCATTTTGACATCCAGTGGTGAAGAGACACTAATCTGCTATAAGTTTCATCACCCTGGTAGGCGGGGAGGGGACCAGAGCATATTACATTATCTGACATTGTTTTTGCAATTTCACACACCTCTTTAAAGTGCCCATCTTATGACTGCTTTTCCACAAGTTATATCGGTGTATGAGTTCCATCAAGCATGTTTCAAAAGTTGTTTGCTCGAAATAGCTTGTAGGAAAAGATTGTTACCCATCTCTAGTAGCCTCTGTTTCAGGGCAGTTCAGATTGTGCCGTTTTGAGCTAGTCTTACATATTTATGAGCTACTGCTCCTTTGATCACGCCCCACTACTAACGTCATGTGATCGTGCGCATGCTCAGTGGTCTCGTGAGCAGTACAGACCATACTGTGTTATTATTTTATATATTATTATTATTATTAACGGTTTATGTTGCCAACAGACAATTCATGCAGAAAAGTATCACTAATAAGTACACTACAGGAGAAGAAACTCATGACACACAATGATTCCTGAGTAAATTGTGATGTTACGTTAGCAGTCACAACAATAAACTCGTTTTCCCTGAACAATGCGAACATATTCCCATTATAAAACATTTTCAAACACATTATTTTCGCAAATTACATAAATTAAGACCCGGCGGGGGATGTATACTGCTTGTGGACCGCGTGCTAATTGCTAGAAGCTAGCGGGAGGTCCGGACCGTAAAGTTATAAGGCTCGGGGGTTAGCATCGTCAGAAAAGCCGGGGCTGTAAGGCCCGGTCTCGGTGTGTCAAACTCATCATGACACACAAAGATTCCAGCGTAAATTGTGATGTAGCAGTCTGAACAATACACTCGTTTTCCCTGGACAATACTAACATATTCCCGTTATAAACATTTTCAAACGCATTATTTTCGCAAATTACAGAAATTAAGACCTGGCGGGGGATGTATACTGCTTGTGGACCACATGCTAATTGCTAGAAGCTAGCGGGAGGTCCGGACCGTGTATATATCTATGCGGACCGTAAAGTTATTAGAGGCTCACCTCGTCAGAAAAGCCGGGGCGTAACAGTTACGGTCTCGGTTAGTTTGGCAAAAAGCTTTTAGCTCTAGCATCATAAATGTAGTATTTTGTGACAGAAGATGACAACATGCAAAATATAACGTGACTTCTTACCTTTAACGATGAAACAACGCGATCGCGAATCGAATCCAGTCTGTTTCAGATGTGTGAATGATCCATGAAAGTCCAATAAAATACATCCAATTACCATTTTTGTCCACAAATGCTTATAATCCGTGAAATATAGATACATAGTCTGTTGTTTACATCAGATTTCGCATGAAGGTCTTATCGCCTACAATCTGAGGACTGTTTGCGTCGTAACACACTGTATATAAGATACTCCGGGTTCCAATAACCACGCGTTAAAACTTTGTTTTTAAAAGACGGTGGAAGTATAATCCATAATATCCAAATAGCGCTGTTATTTCCGTGAGACATGATAACAGCACAGAGGGTCTCATTCAAGTGACTGCTCTATGCTCTCTAGCTACCTGGCTGGTGGGTGGAGACCTGCGAGTGGGGTGGTGGGCGGGAAAATTCAAACTGAATGTGACGAAACTTTTTGTTACGTCACAACGGAGCTGAGTTTTAACTCGCGCAATCTGAGACTCAAGGCAGAGGACATTCAGAAACCTGTATCTCACTCAAAACAGCATGGATGGATTTTTTTCCAAGTTTGTATGCGTGTGGGAGCATCAGAGACACAAAATAACACCCCAAAACCCAGAAAAAGTGAGTTTTTCATAATACAGGCACTTTAAAAGTATCTTTGGTGATCTCCGACTGGCGGAGTCTGGTGTCATTTGCGCTGGTATGAATAACAATTTTTGAAAACTTACGCTTAGCATTAGCCAGCACTTTAAGTTTGGATCTAATGTCTGACGATCTGGCTCCCGGTATACAGTCAACTATGGTGGCTGGTGCCTCAATGTTCACATTCTTAAGTATCGAGTCTCCAATAACAAGGGCACCTTTAACAGATGTCTCAGCCGGTGTATTGCTTAGGATGTCGAATCTGTAAGAAATAACTAGGGGGGACTTCGATGGGCATCGAATATGACTACGCCGCCTGATAGTCACCCAGTTAGTCGGCCGTGTTAACTCAGTTGCCGGAACCGAGCTATGTGTACTACGCGTTACCGTAGGTGCACCCGAAACAGTGTTTGCAACATTAGCGGTTTTACTGTCCTCAACGAGCGTTCGGATGTGCGCTTCTAGTTCTGCAACCTTCTCCGTCAGCCTTACTACTTCAATACACTTAACACATGTAAACCCCTCTGTGTTGACGGAAGAAGCTAAACTGTACATGTGGCAAGTAGTGCAGGTTACAATGACAAGCGGAGTCTTACCGTTTTCATGCTGGGCGATAGCGTCTCCTTTCGCCCGAACGCGGTCCGTGAAGCTGCATCGAGATGGGTGCTCGCTCGTTGCATGCCTCGGTCGTCTCCGGGTGCCTGGAGGCAGGGTGATGTGGGGCACACTGTACCACCTGGTGCGAATGCCGGGCAACAACTCCTCCACAGCTTCCCGCTCTGGTGAGGAAAGGTCTGAAAAACATACATCGGATGAGTCCGCCATTAGATCGAAAAGGAAGGCAGATTTACAATAAACAGACAGTGAGCAAGTGCTAGCGGGCTAACACTAGGTGTTTACTAGTGATAGATCGTTTTACTTATTAATACTGTTCAATAATCGTCACGGTAAAGTATTCCTAAGATAAACTTGTACGTTATATTATATAGATAGGAACAAGATAGTAAGAAAATAGGATTTAGATGATGAACTCGACGGAGCTCCAATGCACGGAGCAGCGTTTCCCCGTTTGTTTACGCTAGCGGGCTACATGCTAATACTGGGTGTTTACCAGCGATAAATCATTTCAGTTATTGATACTGTTGAATAATCGTCACGGTAAGGTGTTCCTAAGCTGAACTAGTGAGTTATATTATATAGATAGGAACAAGATAGTAGAAAAATAGGATTTAGATGATGATCTCGACGGAGCTCCGACAACAGTGTTGCCACTCTCTTGCGTCTCTCTCTCTTGCCATTTTGATGTCCCCATGAGGAAACATGCTAATAAATCAAACAATGATGTTTCTTGAAAATGTGAAGTAGGAGAAGGGTTTATGTGATGGTTGGAACTTGGGGGTTAGGGAATGGGGTAGGTAAGGGGAATAGAATATACAGTTTTTATAATATAAAATGCATTACGTATGGAATGTCCCCACAAAACATGGAAACCAGAATGTGTGTGTGTGTGTGTGCTATATTTGTATATTTATTAAGTATGTAAACATAATAATTGTAGAACAAACAGATAGAAGACATCAGCTAAGATATAAGGAAATAAAAATAAATAATTGAAAACGAAAAAAATTATGAAATATTTAAAAAAAATGGTGATATTATTGCTTTTTCAGTATAAAAAACATTTATTCTGAATGAACTATAAATGTAACATGATAAAAACGCTATAAGAAACACTTAGAGCAGGGGTGTCACACTCAATTTCATCCTGGCATTACGCATTGGCATATCAGCATTACGGTTGCTCTCAAAGGGCCGGTTGTATTTGAACGACTGTATGAATGTATCAACTCTTTTATTACTGTACATTGCATAATTTTCTCTGCATTTACTTACTATTGGTTTTGTTAATAACTCAATGAATACCTAGTTTTAAAAGTAGAAGCCCAGGCAAATAATGACAAAGTGTATAGAGTACAACTATTCTACAGATTATTTTAAAAATAATTGTGGTGACAAAAACACATGTTGTATGTGAGTACACTCAAAATGTTCTGTTATCTTTCATTGTGCAGGTAAGAAAATGAAAGGCATTTTAGATACTAATAAAGAGTTTTACAATCTCCACCACATGCATTTATTAGACACATACTCTCGCTTGTCATTTCTTGCCCTCTTTGCAAAAAAGCTGTGATTTTTTTTACCTGGCTTCAAGGCCCAATCCCATTTCTCTGTCTTACCCCTTTCCCTTACCCCTACCCCTTAGTTTTGCATGTTCATGTGAGAGTAAGGACCAATTGGGATAGCCCTTTTGCTCTCGTAAACGTGCAAAACTAAGGGGTAGGGGCAGGGCTCAAAATTAACTTTTTTATTTGGTAGCACTGGTGCTCCCAACTTTAAAGAGTTAGGTGCACCAGCAAAAATATTGGCGCATCCATCCAAAAATTAAAAGGCACCAAAACTACAATGTATATGTTAATAGATTTATTTTATTAAAAATAAAACGCCACCATACCCAGCATTTAAAATTTGGTCTTCTATTTATTTTATTTTTTGCTGCACAGATTCCAAAATTAATACCCAAATGCTGTTGAAATAGTATAGCAATAATAATTTAACAATTACAGGGTAAAATGATTAAGATTACAATAGAAAATCTAGCAAACACATAAAACACTGTTAGATCTGGTCTCCACACCACAGACAAAATAAAAAACGATCCAGCCCCGGACACCAGATCACGTCAGAAAACATAAGTTTACTTTGTTAAAGCATCTGTCAGATACAAGGCTGATCAATCATTGCTAGAGAGCATAAACAGAGTCGTGAGACGGAGGTTTTAGATGATAAAAATAGAACAGAGTTTTATTGATGAACAGTTAGTTTCAGTTGCATATGCCTCAATGTTCAAACCTCGTCTAGCCCAGGAATACAGCATGCACGGTTATATCCAAAATTGCTCAGCTGCATCATCCCTTAGACCTTGGGCTTCCATAAACATTCTCTTTATCTATCTCTGTTTACACACAGACAGAACAGCTCTATGAAACTTAACCACAAAGAGACATATAAAATATAGAAATACAATGAATTAATGAATAATATAATAAAATGTAGAAATATAATAATGAATGAATAATGAATAAAAACAATAATGAATCAAATGAATTAATAAACAATAATGTAATAATAAAAATGATAGTAATGAAATTGATAATGATAAAATTATATTAATTAAATCAAATACAATAATTAAATGGATAAAAAATAATGATTATAAAATAATTATGATGATTATGTAAATAAATGATTAAAGATAAAAAACACAATAATAAAAAACATTCTGCACGTGAGGATCTAAGGTAGGATCCTTCACTCCCCCCTCTTAATCATATATGACCAAATTAAATGATTACTGCAAGCAAACTTTCATAATCTTTATCAAAATGTATCTTTGAAAAGCTTGGATGGTACCTATCCATACTTTTCCCTTCTACACATTCTTAAAAGAACAGGTCATTTCCGTCATTCCGCATACCAGCGTCGTTTGAGGGAGTATGTCTTACACTGGATAATGGCCTTTATGGGCCTGTCACAGTCAAGTGTCTAACAAGTCAAATCAACACTTTTATGGCAATGTACAAGATGACAAACACTTCTGAAATTACAACTACCAAAGGTGCCTTCAAATGATTCCAAAGTGGTCCTAATATTGATGTAAACCACGCGTCCCAATCAGATGAGAAAAGACCATGGTCTTCATTTACTTTAGCTATTTGTTCGTGTAAAACTTTAGCAAGATTATGAACCACTTTCTCGGAAACGTCTGTATTATAAAGGCAACATTCGGCTGCAATTACCTTACATGTGCCCCCCCTGAGAAGCCAACAGCATGTCAAGCGCCATTCGATTCTGCAAAACAACCTTTCTAATTGCGCTTACTTCGTCCGAAATATTAGCAATAGAACTAAGAGTGGCGTTCGCTGTAACCTCAAATGCTTCGTGTAAGGCTTGCACTTCGTTTTGTAAATCAGTTACTTCTCAGAATGGAATAAAGAATACATCTTCCTAACCATTTCTCAGTATCAGAAATCAAACGTTTAGTATGTCTCATGTTTAAGTGCTGTTTCAAATAATCCTCTGACACTACTCATATCGCTGATAAAGGTACAAATAGCAGATTACCTCTCAACCCTTAGGAAGTAATGGATAAGCTTTGTTACCAGAAACGAAGTGTGTACCATTAGGAGTAATTAGTGTTTCATTTGTCATTATCAGAAGAGCTTTGTCACATCTGGAAAACTGGAAACGCATTTCTAGTTTGTAATTTTTACCCCGTTTCCTTCAGAATCAGAAAGAATTCCCTTCAAATTTACATTTAGAACAAATTGATGGCTTGATTCAGTACTGTTGTACACAGGAAAATACCAGGAATTACTTGGATGGGATAACTTTTTGTAGTGGCAAACACTGCTTGTTGAATAGCAGACTGCTTTCTCATGAATAATCGACAACCTTAAAAACACATCTGTACGAATTTGACATTATCAGTAGTTCAATAATCATACACGTTGACACCAACTTCGCCTTGTGATTTGGTACAATTAAAATTCCCCCTAAAAAAATCATGAAAATATACTCTTTACCACCCCTAAATGCCTATGCTATGGCCATTTCCAACTTTAACAACTCCAGCCATTTTCAGCATCTCTTCCCAGCAATAGGGCATAGTAAGATAAACAAATTGTCTGGTAAGGTTGCAACTTTGATACCAAAACCATCAACTGGTGTTCACCAAAACCATCAACTGTGTTAACCACTTAGAGTGTTCAAAGATGGAATAGAGGTGTCGATTATCAAATCAATTAGAATTTTACAAATGTTACCCATGTTACTTTGTTCAATGATGGAGATCAAATCAGATAGCGGTAATATACATACATACAGATGTAGACTTTTGAAGAAAAGATTTTCATATCCAACAATTGGAAATATTAGACATCTTAGCGTATGTATGAGCTAGAGTTACTGCCGAATTAAGATTACTGTGATTTCCATGGATGAAATAATGACTCTGAATTGTGAATCAGAAAAGAAATCAACACAGCAAATAACATTGTGTTTGTGTTAATTTGGCTCATACACTTCAGTGTCATAATTAAAAATGACCCATTTGCCTAGTTTTAATCTGGATAAATTTTGTATAACAGCAAAGTGTCTTAAATTTCAACACAAAACCCTGTACATATGTTAATTAATGGCAATACAAATACTGAGTGCATACAGTTAGAGTGAATCCATGAATCATTCTGAACAGATGTGAAACACACATCACATCTTAGACTCTGTGTCATGTCATGAAGACAACACTTGCAACCATGTCAGTTGTGATTCTTGAAACTCAGAATGTCTCGGTTCATGGAATCAACCAGAATCCACGAAGTCTCGCCAGTCCGTCCTTCCTGCAGAATCTCGAAATACAGCGGAGTTCCAACTGCTGTCTGCTGGAGGTTGGCGCCCATGAGACTCGTAAACATGATAAGCTTAATTTTTCAGCGAATTTCTTGAAGGCCGCCATCATATATCTCTGCGAAAACATAAAAACAAAAGAAAGGAAAACAAGAGAGCTCCATGGCCAAAAAACAACTTTGTATAAACAAATTTGTTAGCAAATATCTTGTTTTGACTATTGCTATAACTAGTTTTGACTCCCATAGAAAATATAGAAAACAACTTGTTTTGATTCTCATTGAAACCTTGAGAGTTTGATCCATAATCTGACTTAGCTTGAAAACTTGGATGTTGAACGTCGAGCTATGGGCAAGACAATCTAACGCATCCCAGACCTGTCTACCTATCCATCGATCTAACTGATGGCTGGCTAGTCTTCGGAGGGTACCAATTAGGAGATAGGAGATCTCCTACCCGGAGTAGCTCCAAAAATAACAAACTAAAATAACAAACAGCACGCCAACCACACAACTGGCGCTAGGAACAGCCATGCTGGTCATGCTCTTACTAACCGGAAAATGCGTTGGACCACCCATGTTTGAATCCTACAGCGTTTCGATTGTTTAGTTAAGATTTGGGAGTATAAGCTAATTTTGCAGACTAATATTTGTCCATCTAGGTTTACCTAGCAACTGCACTGCTGAGTTTTATTGTTGAATTTTATTCGCTGAATTTTATCGAAGAATTTTATTCGCTGAAGGGGGTACCTAGTAGGACCGCATAAGAATCGTCCCATCTTGGTATTAGACCTGAGTGTTGTTATTTTTATAAATTATTTGCCCTGGCACAATATTATGTTGTACATAATTTTTACAGCATCCTGAACCTGATTTTGCTTTTTTTTGTACCGCTTCAGTCAAAGCCATACAATATGTAAAAAGAGAATCTGATATTAAATGTAAATTTACTTCTGCAAGGTCTGAAGTTTCTGCTATGCCATTGAATCTCCAAAAGCCTACAGACTTCCTGACATACCTGACCAGTAAAGTATTTACCCTGATCAGAATCAATAATGTTTCATTTCATCTGGAATGCTGTCTCGAACCAGCATATTAGCCATAAAGGCAGCAAAGCCTTTCTTTGTGAAAAAACCTTTACACCATACAAGAAAATTATCAGTTATAATTGTAATATCTTGATAACCCTTGCATTTAGGTAAGGTTATAAAGTCACTCTGCAATTCACAAATTGTGTTTTTGAGAAGTTACGCATCCGCAAACAATTTCTTTTGCATGTTTCCTAAAACCCCTCACCCACCAATTTGCATTAAAATGTAAACACATTTGAAAAACACGCCTAAGCGTCCGACACTGTATATCTGTGTGACCAAATAAGGAAAAGACTTTTGGATTTACAAATTGGTGTTAAAATGTCCAAATGTTGTCATCTGCCAATTTGCAATTATTTTCAAATCATTCTCATTTCTCCTTTCTGGAGCTTTGAATTTGAAAATCAGTTTCTCAGCTATGTCTGTGAGCTGTGAGTAGTTTGTCACCATAGATGACACATTTGAGCAGTAAGAGTTCATGCCGTTCATGCGGCTGGCAACCGTAGCTGCCTGGTCAGCAAGGTATTCCCTTTAATCTCACTAGAATCTCCCTTCAGGTGGGCTTTTACCGCAACCTGTTCCCGGGACATCTCAGGAAACCTCTCTGCTGCCAACCTGCTCGAGATTTATGCACAGCTCCCCAGGCATAACAAAATATTAAATATAAATGTTAGGTTTTCTGTTACTAGCCAATTCACATGTTTTTGTGATTTTGCCTTTCATTTCCTTTTTGTCCACAAAAGATAAACATCATTGTAAATCAAATTGGAATTTGTAAGTGACAAATTGTCTAAGAACACTTAATGTTTGTATAATATCTACACAGTCACAATCATGGCTGTTTGGAATTGCTTCAGACAGACCAAGTAGTTTAGCTGGATTTGATGGTGTGCCTTCTTCAATGTCATACGAGCAGCTTTCTCTAAAAAGATAATAAAGCATAAACAGAATATGTTTATCAAATGGTTATCTTTTGACCAAGCAAGGCCAAATACACTGCCTGAATCGCTCGTAAACAAGGCCCCAGCTTTGTAAAACAAAGTCAAGTTGTTGTTTTGAATAATACCCATACAGTACAGACTTATTTCAATCTTCTTCTTGTATTAAAACAGATGTCATATAACCCCTTTGTTCGTGTAAAAGACTTTCTGTGATTAATCATGCAAGTGCAGGAGCTTCGCATAAGGCTTCTTTCAATCCCTTAAAAGCTATTTTAACTTCAGGAGTCCAGTTAACTGAGTCTTGGGCCTTTGGATTACCAAATTGTTTAAGGGTTGTGATTTTTCTGCATACCCTTCAAAATAATTACAACTGTAATTACATAAACCCAGAAAAGAAGAGATCTCAGCTCTTGAATAGTTGTTAATAGATGTTTTTTTTTTATAACCTCACAGTGACTAGGTGTTATTCGCCTTTTACCCTGCGATACACTTTGAATTTGGGTCAAAGATTACTTCTGTTTTGTTTTGTGATCTTTATTGTACAAGAAATCAAATAACCTGACGTCTCTCTCATGTTCAGCTTTGTCTTCTGAACAAATCAAAATATCATCAATATATTGAATGATGACTGATGTTAAATCTAAATCTTTCAAATGTCTTTGATATCTTAAATGTCTTTAATGTCTTTAACAAAGACTGCTGGTATCTTTTTTACCTTAAATTGTAAAAGCAAATAATGATGAAATTTCTTTTACAATTGGTATAGACCAAAATCCATTAGTCATATCAAACACTGTTAACCATTTGTGTTCCGGTTTTATCAAGCTGAAACTTGTTGATGAGTCAGACACAAGAGGTCTTATCTTATCAATGTATTGGTTTGCTTTGCTTCTCTATAATCAACTGTGAGTCTCCATGATCCATAACTGCCATATTACATTTCAATTCTGAATTGTAAATCTGCATTCAAATTAATCAAAACATCCAAACCAAGTAATGGCTGAATAATGTCACCTACTACACTGCAACAGTGACTACATGTGGGACTAACTGAAAAATGAGAGGAAGATCTAAACATCATGGATGAGTCCCCATTTATGTTACGAACCCCTGCTCAAAATATGCTTATCGGAAAAGGGTTAAGCAACATAAATGACACGTGACACTCACTCACACATCTCATTTCCCCTATTCTCGACAGGTGATTAAATGTTTAAATTATACTTAAATTTTACTTTAACACAGAGATATCAAAATAGAACACAAGTTATCTCGATAGGCCAACATCATGACGCACACAGAATTCACAGCTGCGTACCGCACAGCAAAGCTGCTGCCTAGGCCATAACACTGTGTTTCTCTGAGAAATTTCAAACTTTCTCCTGTTGCTTCTGTAACATGATGCTTCGTTTCTGATTTTAGAGAAACTTCTGTAAGAAAATCAGATAGAAAGATTGTTATTTCTGCTTCTTATCAATGAGAAAATAAAATTTGTACTTAAAATATGGACCCTAACATATAGAGTAAGCACATAAGCACTCTCTCTCAAAGCTTTAAAGAGAGAAGAGAAAAGCTTATCGTTGTTTTGTTTTTACTTCAGCAATTGCTGGAAGAACAGATACAGCGCCTCACAAACCCCCTCCTTCGCTCACACAAATGTTCAGTGATTTTTAACACTTTCATTTATCCTTCATTTACAACTTGCAATTTCATTTCAAACTACTTACTATTGTACTACTATTGTACCTTCCTACATCAAACCAAACCTAAAGGTTTATCCAAACATCTCTTTTAGCTCTATCGTCAGTTAAATGTTCACTACTCAAAGTTTCACCAAGAACCTCTTTCAAACTGTTTCTGTCTGCTCATAACAGATTGACTGAAACTATGCTGAACCCATCTCATCTGACCAATAAAGAAAATGAATTCTCTTTCAGAGCTTCCAAACAGTTAAAACTGATCATGGATATGACATTCCCTACTTTCTTTGACCATCATAAACTTACTCCACTTACTCCACTTCCTCTAACCTTCATACACTTACTTTGAGCCCTCAACTCTATGAAAAACAGCACAAGAATGCACCCTGTCTTTCACACAGACCATTCGTATCTGAACATTTATTTACTGAGCATATTTTATTTAGTTAACAAAATGAGAGTTGAAACACTTTACCTTTATTTTACCCATTAAAATTTTTGAAAAATATTCTGTGGTTGTGTACGCTCCTGTGGAGCTTAATGAAATAGTCCTTTTATCAGACAGTTGATAGCAGCTGTAATCTTAACTCTAATTTGGAAGATTCAACCACAAATTTATAATCCTGTCCCTTAACTGTTATGTTTATACATGGCAAATTTCGAAAAGCAACTTTTTTAAACATTGTACAATTAAACGGCATATATCATATATATCATGGTATATTAACTGGCATTTGCAAAGGCAGATCTTCATTGCCAAGCACAGCATAGAAGTAGCAAAACCAAAATACAATACTCATCTGAACTCACGAAGGACATGATTTACCCTTTTACAAACATCATTGTCTGTGTCAAAATCTGAAACTGGTTGTTTGGATGTCACTACCAGTGTTGCATGCATTGATGTCACTACCAGTGTCGCATGCATTTAAAATCTGGTAAAACCGACGTAATTTTCTTTTGATCAAAGAGTTGTAACTAGGCATGGGCCGATTACCGGTTTCAAGGTATACCGAGGTTTAAAACAGTCAAGGTTTCAAAACCACTAAAATGTTCTGTGATACCGTCTCCAAGGTATGAGCTGTGTTTATACAAAATTCATTAAATCATGAAGTCATGTGATTGATTTGATGTTTACATTTAATATATATTACGAAAATATTATATATGTTTTGAAAGCATATTATAATTTAAAGGCTTTATTGTACCTGGCATTTGAAAATAACACATTTTAGTGTTGCAATGGCAATACCGCAACACCGTGAAACCGTGGTATTTTTGCTAAAGGTTATCATACCGCCAGAATCTTATACCGGCCCATGCCTAGTTGGAACTAAACTCTGTGGGACACCGGCCCTTCAGGACCAGAATTAAATAGCCCTCATCTAAAGAGTCTTGTTTGACAAAGACATTCAAAATATTGTTTGATACATCAAGTAGCACGTAAACTAAATATCCATGAGCACAACTGTATGAATAAATGACAGCCTTTGTTTCCAAAGAAAAGTCAGAGTTGTGATAAAAAGTAAACAAGAAAAATATTTGGTCATTATGCATAATTTCTTAGCACCTCCATTCAATGGATTTGTGGTATTGTCAATAGGTTAAAAAAAGAGAAAACTGAACATACAAGGCATTTCATGCTAAAAATAAATCACAAGTAGGCTATGATGAGGTTTAAGTGTCTGACATAGGATGTGAATTTATATTGCCATCCTGACAGACCAGAACAAACCCAATAATCTTAGTGCCTTAGTAATTAAGCTGGTAGAGATCATAAAGTCTGCATCATTGTATCAGTCAGCCCTGCAGAAAATTACATATGAAAAATCTTTTTACATTTGCGTGTGTGTATGTGTGAGCTGAAGGTTAGATAGTCATTAGACACTACGAACAGACTTCATTAAGGCATGGTCACACCCATTAAGAGAGAGAGAGAGAGAGAGAGAGAGAGAGAGAGAGAGAGAGAGAGAGAGACTACCACAGATAACATGACTCAATATAGGCACACCAAAATATGACAAATTATTTCACTTTTGATTGTTTTTAATTGTTACAATTATTAACTACAATTAGGGTCTGTTTAAGATTGGTTGTACTAAAGCAAAAAGCATCACATTACTCACACAACTATGTATATGGCTTGCAAATCTTATAGATCCAATTACAGTCCCGTTTCACTGACCAAAAAAAGTATTAAATTATTATACCATGCAAGACTAGGCATGGGCCGATTACCGGTTTCAAGGTATACCGAGGTTTAAAACAGTCAAGGTTTCAAAACCACTAAAATGTTCTGTGATACCGTCTCCAAGGTATGAGCTGTGTTTATACAAAATTCATTAAATCATGAAGTCATGTGATTGATTTGATGTTTACATTTAATATATATTACGAAAATATTATATATGTTTTGAAAGCATATTATAATTTAAAGGCTTTATTGTACCTGGCATTTGAAAATAACACATTTTAGTGTTGCAATGGCAATACCGCAACACCGTGAAACCGTGGTATTTTTGCTAAAGGTTATCATACCGCCAGAATCTTATACCGGCCCATGCCTAGTTGTAACTTAAACATAAGCCATTTTAGATTTTTGTTTATTTTCAAACTGAGCTTTAAACTTTTGACTTATAATCTGTCTTATAACCCCATCAGCATTCCCTCCATAACTTCTTTTATCTCTGTTATGTTTGTCTTGATTTTGCATTTTCACTTCACTACATTTAGACAAAGTGACAAAAATCCAAGGGATACGCTTCGATTCTCGGGTTATCATTTTTTGAAGTTTACACCTTTTTTTTAAACTCTTTATATACGTCTTTAATATGTCTTTACTTTTACCTTTGTCTTGGGAACCTAAAGACCGCCCAACGTACTTTGATGTTATATTATATTTGATGTTATATTTAGCAACTGAATTTTTCTTTTTCCTCTTGTTTGATCTTAAAGTGCTCTTTCAGCTGTTGTTTTAGCTTGCTTTTTAATTATATCATCTAGCTTGATCTCTGTCTCTGACTGCTCCATTATCAAAGTAATATAATCTGACCAGTAGACAAGCTACCAACACAGTACGTACTGAATTTTCCAAAATGTCAGAACAGAACACACTCACTTTTGCTTTTGCTTAAGTGGATGAGTCAGGAGAGAGGACACCGGACCAGCCGTGGTTAACCCCCGTCGTCACTCGCGGCTCAGAGTCAGAAGCCAGTGGTCTGGAAACATTTACATCTGGATGTGCGAGAGAAAATCCCGACTCCTCGTTCGGATAGAGACAACAAAAATGTTTAAAAAATGTTATTCTATCCTGCCGACTACGCCATAACTGTTAGATCTGGTCTCCACACCACAGACAAAATAAAAAAACGATCCAGCCCCGGACACCAGATCACGTCAGAAAACATAAGTTTACTTTGTTAAAGCATCTGTCAGATACAAGGCTGATCAATCATTGCTAGAGAGCATAAACAGAGTCGTGAGACGGAGGTTTTAGATGATAAAAATAGAACAGAGTTTTATTGATGAACAGTTAGTTTCAGTTGCATATGCCTCAATGTTCAAACCTCGTCTAGCCCAGGAATACAGCATGCACGGTTATATCCAAAATTGCTCAGCTGCATCATCCCTTAGACCTTGGGCTTCCATAAACATTCTCTTTATCTATCTCTGTTTACACACAGACAGAACAGCTCTATGAAACTTAACCACAAAGAGACATATAAAATATAGAAATACAATGAATTAATGAATAATATAATAAAATGTAGAAATATAATAATGAATGAATAATGAATAAAAACAATAATGAATCAAATGAATTAATAAACAATAATGTAATAATAAAAATGATAGTAATGAAATTGATAATGATAAAATTATATTAATTAAATCAAATACAATAATTAAATGGATAAAAAATAATGATTATAAAATAATTATGATGATTATGTAAATAAATGATTAAAGATAAAAAACACAATAATAAAAAACATTCTGCACGTGAGGATCTAAGGTAGGATCCTTCAACACTGATTAACTGGGACATTACAAAACTGACCTTAATATAGAAGGCTAATATATATATATATATATATTGGTATTTTAACTGCATTACAAGGATGCTATTACTGCTAAATAGGCAATGTTTTAAAAAATACTATAAAAACATACCATCATTGTCGTGTTCCACATCAACATGGACCACAAGGATGTTTGTCGGATGTCCATTCACCAGCGCATGCGCACATACACTATCAAACACTCTTTGACAGACAGGTCGGTGTCTCCACATTTATCATGACACTACTTGTGTTTTTGGCACTTTCGCCATGTTTAAGCAAGGTCTGGCGCTTAAAATGTTTTGATTCCGCCACCAATGCCGTTACAGGATTTACAGTAAACACAGTAAGTTACATCGAGCCATTCTCATAGCGGAGACACTTGTAATCTTTAAACCACTCTCTCTTTAACGTCAAGTCTTATTTTCCGGTGGTGGAGTCGCATTTGAACCCGGATCGTCGTCATTAATTACAGTAGTAACATTGGCTGTAATCGGCTGGTTCTTGTCATGATCGCGGTTCGTCTTTCACATTTTCGCGCTTCACGTACCAACGTAGCACGGCAACAAGGAATGACTGACGCTCATATAAGCCAATCTGCGGTCTTCATTAAAACGTAAGAACTTAATGGTGAAATTTGATTGGTTATGTAACGTTGCAGAGAACACTGAACCTGGGACAGCAGCACGCAGCATCACAATCTAAATCAAGTCGCACCACACAACAAAATGGGCAGTCGCACAAATGCTCTCAAATATATTTTAAGGTCGCACAGATTAAATTTCGGTCGCATATGCGACAAAAATAGTCGCAATTTCGAGCCCTGGGTAGGGGTAAGGGGTAAGACAGAGAAATGGGATTGGGCCTAAGTGTCTGATTGACTGACATCTCATGAGTTCAGTGTTGTAGGCTAAGATCAATAGTTTAAATCATTTATTAAAATCGATTCAGATGAGTCATTAGTTCGCATATTTAGCGGAATAGACGTGTTGTAAACTAATCCCAGCTGGACATCGCAAAACATTTCTGTAAACGAGACGGAAAACATTTCCTTGCTGGATGCGCGTGAGCGTGCGCGGTGAGAAAGAAAGATACTGTCCGTTTCTAAATTTGAACGCTGCAGCCTGCGGAGGTCGCATATTCAGCGTCATCAAGCCTGGTTTAAGTTGACTGACCATTACATTCGCAAGTCATATGCAAATTACAAATTTACTATAAACTAAGAATAATATTCAACTTTATAATTGTTAACATTCTGAAACAAGACACTCTTGATGAAGTATGCAGCCTGGAAATGCGACCTCCGGAGGCTGCAGCCTTCGCATTAAGACATGGCCACACAAGTAGTGTGCGCGTGCGGGGCACTGCTCGTTCTCTCTCCTGTAAAAATAATGTGTAAGCTTTCGCGGCCACATAATTAACATCATTTTTTTGCCGGACAGATAAAATGAGGGTGCGGGCCGGATGTGGCCCGCGGGCATTGAGTTTGACACCCCTGAGAGGGAACAGACAACGACAGACCACCGGACATCTTCTCTTCTCTAATTTCTATTCTAATTATTAATAGATTTCCAGATGATTTCATCGCTCCAGTCTGTCCGTTTAAGGGATTATTGCAAACATAAACACCTACCTTTATCTTCAAATGGTGTCTTGGACGATGGTATTCTATAAAAATGAAAGCCATCTTTTTTGGCATTCCTATTCTTACACTTAAAGGGATACTTCACCGATTTAGCATTCAGCTTTGTATCTGTAGAAACCCGGCAGTATTACTGAATGACCATGTTTCCCTCCATCATTTCCCCCTGAGAGGAGAGATATCTGCATTTTGGTTCTGCAAAAAAGTCCTCCGATGATGCAAAAATCGTCATATTACATCATCGGAGGACTTTTTTGCAGAACCAAAATGCAGATATCTCTCCTCTCAGGGGGAAATGAGGGAGGGAAACATGGTCATTCAGTAATACTGCCGGGTTTCTACAGATACAAAGCTGAATGCTAAATCGGTGAAGTATCCCTTTAAAGAGTAACTAAACCTTGAACCAACTTTTTTTAGTTAATGATCTGTAAGAATGATGCTTTATTAGTGCTGTTCATTGATTTTAGTAAGTTTTTTGACATTTGGATATAAAGTGTTTCAATACCATAATATATGGTGTAAAAATGTCTGAGTGCTGCCCTCTTCAGGTTAAACGGTGGCTTCTGCAGTTGAATTTTCCTATTGAATGTTGGGTCCAAAAAATAACTCATGACGTAAGCAGGTTCAAGCTCACCACGCCCTTGTTACGATCTCACCACACACTTAGTTCGTCCCCTCTATCTCGGTTGGGGTCTGCCCACTTTTCTTGCATTTTTCAAATATTGCCAGTGGGTGGAGTCAGGCTCTGACCAGGGGTTTAGTTACGCTTTAAAGGTGCTCTAAGAGAATTTACGCGTTTTAGGCCATAAAACATTTTTTTGCTTCATACAGTAAACATCTCCTCACTCTCTCCTAGCTGCCTGTTCTCTGAACACACTGTAAAAAACACGGTCTCTGTAGACAGCCCAGGCTTCGCAAACTGCAACAAAAACAAAGTGATCAAACCTACCACCAAGAAACATAACAAAGTGTTCCAGCCAATAAACGACAAGAAGGATTTGGGAGTGGGGGTTGGGGTTGGGCGCATTCATGACTCGTTCAGAAAGCACGGAAGGGAGGGGGAGGGGAGGAGTTAGCTACCCTACGTTTTGTTTGAACGTCAACAGGAAGGGACATCACACAGATTCGCTTAGAGCGCCTTTAACAGCACAACAGGACATTTTCTAGTGAGTTATCTTGATCGTTTCACTCGTGTCTAATTCATTTCCACTGTTTTTTTGCAACCACATTGCGCGCGTAGCTTGCCGTGACGTAACTGTGATGTTTACTCTAGGGCTGGGATAAACGATTATTTTTTAAACGATTAATCTAGCGATTCTTTTTCGATGCATCGATTAATCTAACGATTCATTTTATCAGTCCGATTCGACTTCGATTCGATTCTCGATTATCTCCCCATTAATTAACTAATAGCAATTTATTCATGTTGATTTACATATCTAAATGTAAACATTTCAATATATGTTTATTGCTCTTGAAATTTCAAAATAAAAAAGACTATACAAGTGCAAAATACATTCAAATGCATTCTTAGTCAGAGGTAGCATTCAATAAAGCGTTTGCAGCGCATACTGTGCAGTTTTGTAACAGTATAAGTGCAAAATACATTCAAATGCATTCTTAGTCAGAGGTAGCATTCAATAAAGCGTTTGCAGCGCATACTGTGCAGTTTAGTAACAGTATAAAAATCTCAAGTTCAAATTACTTTATTTTGCATGCATTTATGAACCTCTTCAATATGCTTTTTGATGGTCACACAGTGTAATTTTTAACTTGATTTGTTTAATCCACATTGTTTTCCTGCTGTTGTAGTCGATTTAATGACAGATATAAACACAATTAGACTTAAGAAGCACATACATTATTAAATCTCTTTCTCTTAAGTTTATTAAGACAGATGAGGACTCATTTACTGCTGTACAGAGAGTGAATGAAAGTGCAGTCATTGCTTTTTGTTAAATTGCTTAAAGTCATGACTGTTTAAAATACACTTGGCATCACATTCATGATTTTATGGTAAAATGAAACTGTTTCGGGTCAATCCACAAGCATTTAAACCATAAACAAAGCACTTTTACTTTAATTGAGCGTGAGCAGCGCAGCAGAACCGACGCAGAAACGATTGCAGCACTGTTGCTACAGAGCCGCGAGCTCGCGCTGCTCATGCGGCAGGGTGCATGCATTTTAACATGGGCGCTGAAAAAACATGCCCCTTACACACTGGTCACACTTGCTGTGAAGCCGGCGTGGACTGAAGCCACTCGCATTGCTACTACTCTACGGCGCCGCCTTTTTGGGTCTGACGAATCGACGCGCAAATTTTGCGTTGTCATATTTTTTGCGTTGACGTCGTTGATTACGTCGACGTGTTGTCCCAGCCCTAGTTTACTCCAAAATGGTCTATAGGCCCTTTAACAGCTCACATGACCAAATAGCCTGCGCGCATATAGGCAACAGACGTGGTGTTATTTCCCATTGGTTCTAACGTGTTAGCAACTCAGAACGTTTATTAAAACGGTTTCCCAGCATCAAAATGTCTGGTTGTTGCGTTTGGTTGCACTACTATAATATACTAATATACGTATATATGTATATATGTATCTGGCAACTTTATATTTGGCCATCTGCTAACGTCTTCTATCCACTCCACTATAGTACAACCCCAAATCAGAAAAAGTTGGGACACTGTAGAAATTGTGAGTAAAAAAGTGATGGAATAATTTACAAATCTCCTAAACTTATATTTTATTCACAGTAGAATAGAGATAACATATCAAATGTTGAAAGTGAGATATTTTTAAAGGTCATGCCAAATATTGGCTCATTTTGGATTTCATGAGAGCTACACATTCCAAAAAAAGTTGGGACAGGTAGCAATAAGAGGCCAGAAAATTTAAATGTACACATAAGGAACAGTTGAAGGACCAATTTGCAACATATTAGGTCAATTGGCAACATGATTGGGTATAAAAAGAGCCTCTCAGAGTGGCAGTGTCTCTCAGAAGTCAAGATGGGCAGAGAATCACCAATTCGCCCAATGCTGCAGCAAAAAATAGTTTTCTGAGTTTCTCAGAGGAAAATTGCAAAGAGATTGAAGTTATCATCATCTACGGTGCAAAATATCATCCAAAGATTCAGAGAATCTGGAACAATCTCTGTGCGTAAGAGGTCAAGGCCGGAAAACCATACTTGATGCTCGTGATCTTCGGGCTCTTAGACGGCACTGCATCAAACACAGGAATGCTACTGTAATTGAAATCATAACATGGGCTCTGGAATACTTCCAGAAAACATTGTCAGTGAACACAATCCACCGAGCCATTCGTCTTTGCCAGCTAAAACTCTATAGGTCAAAAAAGAAGCCATATCTAAACATGATCTAGAAGCACAGGCGTTTTCGCCGGGCCAAGGCTCATTAAAAAGGGACTTTGGCAAAGTGGAAAACTGTTCTGTAGTCAGACGAATCAAAATTTGAAGTTCTTAAGTTGTTATTAGCACCTAGTTCAGAAACCTGCATCTCTGATGGTATGGGGTGGCATGAGTGAGTGTGGCATGGGCAGCTTAGACATCTGGAAAGGCACCACAATGCTGAAAGTTTTATCCAAGTTCTAGATACGTATGATCCCATTCAGACGTCGTCTCTTTCAAGGAAGACATAGCATTTTCCAACATGATAATGCCAGACCATATACTGCATCAATAACAACATCATGGCTGCGTAGAAGAAGGATCCGGGTACTGAAATGGCCAGCCTGCAGTCCAGATCTTTCACCCACAGAAAACATTCTGCCCATCATAAAGAGGAAGATGTGACAAAGAAGACCTAAGACAGTTGAGCAACTAGAAGTCTGTATTAGACAAGAGTAGGACAAGATTCCTATTCTTAACTATTGGTCCTCCTCCCGCTGTTCCTTATATGTACATTTAACTTTTCCGGCCTCTTATTACTACCTATCCCAACTTTTTTTGGAATCTGTAGCTCTCATGAAATCCAAAATGAGCCAATATTTGGCATGACATTTCAAAATGTATCATTTTCAACATTTGATTTGTTATCTATATTCTATTGTGAATAAAATATAAGTTTATGAGATTTGTAAATCATTCCATTACTTTTTTACTCACAATTTTTACAGTGTACCAACTTTTTCTGATTTGGGGTTGTACACGGATCTGGTAGCTGTGTTGAAAAAGTTGATAAAGTCAACTTTTTAAAATAAATTTCTCTGTCTGTGTTGCTTCACTGCTGATTCTTACATACTTCCGTTGCCAAAATGTGCACGCATACGCTGCCACGTCATCATTGTGTACAAACAGTAAAAGGGTATATAGCATGTTCAAATTTTATAAAAGACACTTATCCTAGAATAATACATTGGGCCCTATTTTAACGATCTGAAACGCAAGTGCGAAGCGCAACGCGCAAGTGAGTTTGTGGGCGGATCTTGGGCGCTGTTGCTATTTTCCCGGCGTGAGAAATAACTCTTGCGCCGGGCGCAAATCAATAAGGGGTTGGTCTGAAGTAGGTTCATTATTCATAGGTGTGGTTTGGGCGTAACGTCAAATAAACCAATCAGAACGCTATCCAACATTCCCTTTAAATGCAAGGGCGCAAGTTCCATAGCCGATTGCTATTATTATGACGGATTTACCAGGCGCACGCCAGGAGCGGTTTACAGCCGAGGAGACCGACTTTCTTGTAAGACCAGCGAAGACAGAGAAGTTGTTTTGTATGGGGATGGGAGAAACTCGCCCAAATCAGCATAGGTTAAACAGGCGTGAGAGGAAATACACAGTCTCATCAGCTGGCAATCCCCATCGTTGCGCCAAGCGCTACAATGATGTCAGGAGACGGGGGAATCCCAAGCTTGCCAGCATAAATCGGGCACGCCGTGTAACGGGAGGTGGATCTGCCTCAGGACCTGACGCCAGCAGAGGACATCGCTGCGTCCACCCTCACCACTGAAAGGGTTTGGGGGCTTTGAAATCGGACCCAAGAAACGCAAGCAAGGTCCAACCCCAAAGTACTCTTACAAATCAAGTTCATATACATTAAGGTTTCTTATGAAAATATTTTAATTATTATTTACATAAAATAAACGTAATACAGCCACACAACAAACTTATGAAAATATTTTAATCGTTATTTGCATGAAAAAATTTTAACACAGCCACACAATAAATAAAAACTATCACCACAATGCTCACCACTATGATTCCCCTTATCTCGTCTATTAATATTTTTAAGTGTAACAATTTATGATTTGCAAAAGTAACTGTTGAATCTGTGTATATTACATGCAAAGTGTATGCGCGTTGTGCACGCTATATATTATGGTCAAGCATGCGCCCTTAAAATAGCATAATGAACAACGCGCCACTGACTTTAAACTTTTTTTTTCTGGTCAGTGGCGCAGTTGTTTTTTGAAACTGCAAAATAGCATCAGGGATGGTTTGCGCCGGAACACGCCTCTTTTTTTGCGCTGAACCGCCCAGGGAGCGCAAGTTCATTCCCTAGTTTGCCGACGTGCGTCCGTGGAGGGAAAAACCCGCTGTCCGCCGGCGCAAAATACGAATGATACATGCGTCACTGACAAAGTCAATTGCGCTAGGTGCAAGATAGAGCCCATTATGTTGTGTAATACAATACACATTTTAACTGTGGTAATAATTACTGTCTTGATAATTGCTGATATTATTGATCAAGATAATCAAGGCACAAGAATAGAGGGTATGCATTGACGTCATTTTTTCACGTGACCACTCTGGAGCACGCCCTGTTGAGTGGCACATTCAACAAAATGGCTGGCTTTCATAGCGGCTGCTGCGAAAAACGTCAGTAAAACTGACTATTATCAGCTTAAAGCATAACTAAACCCCTGGTCAGAGCCTGACTCCACCCACTGCAATATTTGAAAAATGCAAGAAAAGTGGGCAGACCCCAACGGAGATAGAGGGGATGAACTAAGTGTGGTGATATTGTAACAAGGGCGTGGTGAGCTGGAACCTGCTTACCTCACGAGTAATTTTTTGGACCCAACATCCAATGGGAAAATTGAACTGCAGTAGCCACCGTTTAACCTGAAGAGGGCAGCACTCAGACGGTTTTACACCATATATTGTAGTATTAAAACACTTTATATCCAAATGTCAAAAAACTTACTAAAATCAATGAACAGCACTAATAAAGCATCATTCTTACAGATCATTAACTAAAAAAAGTTGGTTTAGGGTTTAGTTACTCTTTAAATTTAATTAAGTTGTCCTTAACAGTGACCCTAACAACTTGCCAAAACATTTAACAAAATGGCTGGCTGTTTTAGCGGTGGCCGCGAAAATGTCAGTATAACTGACAATTATCAGCAAAAATTAAATTTAGTTGGACATGATAGTGACCCTAGCAACTTGTCAACCCACCTGTGGTCAGCGGACGTTGGCATGGGCGATCCATTTACTTCTTGGCAGTCTGTAAAACGTTAGCTCTGTATTCTTGTTAAATCTGTTAGTAGCCTACAGGCTATTGCACAACAATTTTTCCTGTAGTACACAAATTCTGTAGCTCTGGCCACTCAGTGGGTGTGGCCACAGTCACTTTTCTGTGAAGGTGATGTCACGTGCATGGTATAATATATTTTCATATAAAACAGTTCTTTCTGGTTCTCAAATCTGATTGGCTAAGAGGCGTGCGATATTGTACTGATAACATAACAGTAACCGATTAACCGGTTGTATCATTCCGCCACATACTGCTCATTTTAGTATTAGTGAGTGGGGCTTCTTTAAATGCGCGTGAGTCATTCGCTCATGTCTGACTGGAAAAGCTGCACGGACACACCCAGACGCGCTGTTTTTAAACACTCTCCGTGTGTCTCAGTAAGTTTCCTAGCTCGTAAATCAGTCTGTGAATCCCAATCAAAAGTGATTATCCCGTTGAAGATCAGCGCTCTTGGATGTAAACTTAAGTGCAATGATGTCACATCATGTGGATGTGTAACATACACTTGGAATAAAGCTATGAAAACATTAATTTTCTCTGAAGCGATCTCTCTCCCTCCATTGATAGCAAGGGAAACCACTGTGGAACTGCAGGTAAGCATCGCAGCTTTTACATCTGGACACTTGATGATTTATTTTCACATCACTTGACTATTAAAACATGTTGTGAGATATCGCCACTGATAAGCAGCATGTAAAAACATCTCTCTGACCCTGATTAAAAACTCTTTTATGTAGTACTGACAAGAACAAAGTCCAGTAAGTGAGTGCTCGTACCACAAGATTAAATGGAAAACAGCATATACATTTATTTTTAATAACTTTTACCTCGCGCCAAAACAATAACAACACAAAAGACCCTAAGGGCCCTATTTTAACGATCTGAAACGCAAGTTTGATGTCAGGAGACAGGGGAATCCCAAGCTTGCCAGCATAAATCGGGCACGCCGTGTAATGGGAGGTGGATCTGCCTCTACACAGGACCTGACGCCAGCAGAGGACATCGCTGCGTCCACCCTCACCGCTGAAAGCCAAGAAACGCAAGCAGTCCAACCCCAAAGTACACTTACAAATCAAGTTCACATACATTAAGGTTTCTTATGAAAACATTTTAATTATTATTTACATAAAATAAACGCAATACAGCCATACAACAAACTTATGAAAATATTTTAATCGTTACTTGCATGATCGTTACACCCCAATGCTCACCACAATGATTTCCCTTATCTCATATGTTAATATTTTTTATTGTAACAATTTATGATTTGCAAAAATAACTGTTGTATCTGTGCAGATTAGATAAGCAAAGTGTGTGCGCGTTGTGCACGCTATACATTATTGTCAAGCATGCGCCCTTAAAATAGCATAATGAACAACGCGCAACGCGCCACTGACTTTAGACTAGTTTTTTCTGGTCAGTGGCGCAATTGTTTTTTGAAACTGCAAAATAGCATCAGGGATGGTTTGCGCCGGAACACGGCTCTTTTTTGCGCTGAACCACCCAGGGAGCGCAAGTTCATTCCCTAGTTTGCCGACGTGGTTCTGTGGAGGGAAAAACCCGCTGTGCGCCGGCGCATAATACAAATGATATATGCGTCACTGACAAAGTAAATTGCGCTGGGTGCAAGATAGGGCCCTAAATATGAATAAGAAAACAAGTACTGTAGTAGTTTAATGACACCAATACTGCTGGTCTGATGTAGGCCTATCTGTGTTTGATGGTCAAAAACGAGATCAAGACACCAATACTGCTGGTTTGATCTCGTTTTTGACCATCAAACACAGATAGGCCTACATCAGAGCCAGGGAATCCCTGTCAGAAATGTAGCCCAGAGAGGGCGGTGGTCAGCGGGGCATGTGAACAGATGTCCGCTCATTGCTCTGGATCTCTCACGTACCGAAACTTACTAAGCAAACGTTCAAACAGGCGCTATCTTTACTAATCAACTGCAGATTTGAATATTATAAATATATATTCTCGACTGAACTAATCTTAAAACTACAATTTGTGATCAAGAAACGATAATATTAAGAAACGGCTATTCTGTCCATTGAGTTATTATGAGATTCAAAACAGCCGAGTGTTACCTGTCATTCTGGCCTTCAAATCCGTGGCGGAAGAAAGTAGTTCCCAAACAAAGAGGCTTTTAAAATAACTCAGTTGTTGTTTTCTAGTTTTAGTCTTTTTAAATGTGTGTCGTCGAACTAGAGCTGGGGTAAACGATTATTTTTTAAACGATTAATCTGTCGACTATTTTACGATTAGTTTTCTGTTTATCGATAAATAAAAACCATAATGTATCTCAAATAAATACCAAAAACATTTTTTATAATATACTTTAAAGATACAACCTTTAAGGAACAGTTTTGCACAACAAAAAAATTTCTGCTTTACACAAAATAAAATAAATACAATTATTTTATTGTTATACAGCCTGTTTACTCTTTTACAATACCAACATAACTCTTGTTCAAAAAAATTCAAAAGAGTAGTGCAAAACAAAAACACTGTGCAGTGCACAGTATATACATTCCTGAGGGTTTAACACAATATAAAATTCCTGTTTTCTTTTTACAGTCCAAACATAAATCTCTCTTGTACAAAACATAAAAATTCAGTGCAAAAACAAACACTGTGCAGTGCACAGTACAGAACAGACATTCCTGAGTGTGTTTAACACAATTAACAGTTAAAACATAAAACCTGATGCACAATCAAACTGACTCTCTTAACTGCTATCTGTAAGCTTATATGTTAATGAAGTGCGTGTAATATAGAACTGTCCACTTTCCTTCGCTTCTCTCCTAGTTACTCCTCTTCTACACTACCTACCTACTCTGAATTACTGTGGAGGAATGTGAGCATGTCCACTTGCTCTTTGGTGAGACTTGCTCTTTTTTTGCTCACGATGGTCCCTGCTGCAGAGAACAGACGTTCAAAAGGTGTGGATGTTGCAGGGGCAGCCAGATAGGATTTCGCCACAACAGCCATGGCGGGGAACTTTGTTTCATTTTCCTTCCACCACTGGAGTGGGTTTTTGTCCTTTGGAATGGCTTTCTCCCCAAAGTACACAAGCAGCTCATTCCTGACAGCATCTTCTCTCTGGTCTTGGCCTGGGTCTTCATCTTCCAGCTCCTCCTCATCTTCTGTGCCAAGCAACGTGTCCTGAACAGACTTTGGATTCTGTGTGAAATGATCTGGCTGGCCACTGGGTGAGTCATCTTCTTCAGGCTCTTCCCTCACTTGCACTCGTCTGGTTTCAAGTGCAAGGGTCTGAAGTTTAATTTTCACCTTCAGGATGTCGTATGTGGACAGGAACTTGAGTTTTCGGAATCTCAGATCAAGGGCCGTGGCGAAGATGCACACATTGTCCCCGTCTTTATCATTTGTAGTCTCCTTCTTCCATCTGAAAAATAATGTGTTTGATTTGCACACTTAAGATCAAAGAAATTCACGGTGGTCAGAAAGATACCAGTAGAATCAATAGGTCTACATGATAGAATGCCAATGGAAAAACATTGAAAGATGCTGGGAAAGCTTAATTAAAATATTCAGTTAGTTCACTATAAGAGATTTAAAGAGCTGAATAAATAAACTAACCTTGAAGCAATCTCTGCTGCGGCTGTTGTTTGGAAGGTGGCGATGGCAGCAGACTCAAAGGCTGTCTGGGTGGACTTCTGTAGGCCTTTCACCAACGGAGGCAGGACAGAAACTGTGACGTATGCCTCTCCACTCAGAAAGACGGTGGCTTGCTCGAATGGCTCAAGTGCTAGCTGTAGCTCCTCCAGAAGGCTCCACTGGTCAGCTTTTATATCCAGGTAGTGTTTTGTTGCCTTGGTGACCTCTGGGTCTGAGAGTGTTGCGGTTACAGGCCACCGCTGCTCAAGGAGGCGTGTGATCATGTAGTACGAACTATTCCATCTAACAGCTTCAGGGTGGCGACATCGCTGCTATGGAAGAACCCGACAAGGCTCCATGCTGTCATAAGTGCCTTGTTAATCCGGGGATCTTTCAGAGCATGGTTTACAATCAACTGGGTGGTATGGCCAGCACATCGAAGTGAGGCAATGCCATGCCTCTCCTCAAGGATTCTAAGAGCTTTCACCACATTAGCTGCATTATCGTGGACAATCGCCTGGACATCATCACAGAGAGAGAAGTCAAACTTCTCGGCAACCTCTTCAATCCAGCGAGCTATGTTTTCTGCAGTATGTCGGTCCTCAAGGGGCTTTGTGCACAAAACAAATGAGACCATCTCCCAGTTGTCATTGATGTAATGACAGGTCATTCCGAGGTATGCCTCCGTGGCAATACTTGTCCAGGCATCGGTGGTGAGTGTGATTTTTGAGGACCTCCCCTGTAGGTTTTTCTTCAGATCTTCAAGAGTATGTTGTTATGCCTTCTCCAATTGCTTTGTTAACCACCACCTGGAGGGACATTTGAAGCCTGGGCAGGCATATTCGATCATGTCTATGAAGGCTTCACCCTCAACAAGAGACAAAGGCCTCATGTCTTTGACAATCACCTGTTAGATAATGAAAATTATTATTAATAACAACATGAACATAGCACCTTTTATAGAATCATATGAAGACTTCCATTGCAAAATTTTTGTCAAAACATGTTTATTATTATGTTATCATGTTATTATTTTGTTTTATTGTGCTACTTAGCTGTATTTTTTAAGTTATGAAGGTTTAAATCAAAACAAACCAACTGCAGTTGAATTGATATTAATTGGAATGCACAACCAAAAAACGAGATTTCTGAAAAATGTAAATATGTTGCTTACAGTGAAAGAAGATGAATTATTACACTATCCAAACAAGGACACAAAGAAAATGGCAGAGTTAATTGAAAAAAAAAACACCTATAATCTAGCTAATAAATAAAGGACAAAAATGGGCACAGCCATTCCATCCTAAAAAAGCTCAAAGCAAGCAACAGTGAGCTAATAATTACTTACTCTCAAAATCCTTTTGCTCTACTGCCTTCTGTGTAGTGCATTGTGTCTCTTTCCCAAGATAGGACTGCAAGGTTCTTTGTTGTGTCCTAGAAAACACAAAAGCAATGCATATTAGAACAGCTATGACAGTGGGGCATTTTAATCTACTCTTAACCAACGTGTAGACTTTTAAAAGTTAATGTTATGTCCAACAATGCATTTCATCATCATGGTTAGGCTAGCCAGCTGCTAACCTGCTACTGTGTTGTTACATGGAAATTGCCAGGGTTACACATATCAATATTTATCTGTTTTCAGTGCTCATAAAAACATGCATTCATTAATGAGCACTGTGCACCAGCTTATGTGCAGCCCTGGCTCCGTTAGTTTACACTGGCGAACTAGCGTACTGAATCATGATACTATAAACTAGCTAACGTTAGTCTAATGTTACGTTTTGACTCGTAAACGACCAAAACATGAGTTAACGCTTACTAAAACGTCAAGTCGTGACTCGTGAGTTAGCTAACATTAGACATATATCGGAGACCTAATATAGTTAGATACCACCACTGAAGTGCACATATCTCAAGCTAATGTTACACAACACACTACACAAACATTAAATTAATTTTGCCAACTTTAGTACTTACTTTTTATTGTCTCCTTCACGAGTGACAATGGGGTGCCTCCGTTTCAGATGCTCCAACATTGCTGATGTGCTGGTGTGGTATGCCATCTCCATTTGGCAAATAGCGCAAAAATATGACGTCGACGTAATTTTCGACATCATCGACGCATCGCTCCAGCACTACGTCGAACTGTTGTATAAAAGCAATATCGCTCTCGGAGTCGTGCAATATTGGTTTATATCGTCACGGCAATCACAGCCGTGACGATATAAACACATATCACACTCCTTCTTGAGTGATATTGCTTAATCATTGCAGTTGAATAAGCTTTTCTTATCAGTGTAGTGATTTTGACACAGGCACAAATTAATTTAGTTATTTTACACTGGCAACAACCATTGGTTAGTATGCCATACACAGGACACTAGAGGTTTCACCTCAAGTGTGTATGCGTGTGTGTGTCAGATGACCCCTCCCCCTTCTACTTCGGGGCACCAGCTAAAGAATTTCACTTTAACAATAAGAATGATCTAAATAGATCATTTAACAAATAAGAAAATATGTAAATTAGAGGGAGTTGTCATCTAATTTATCTGAAGGATTTTGTGAGATTTGGACCAGCTTGTAGAACCCATTAACTGTATTATCAACACAAGGAACACACAGTGATAATAAAATGGAATTTATTAACAAAAGATAAACAAGAATAAATAAAAACACTACTAAATAATACTAAAATACTAAATAATAGAAATAATAGAAGTAATAGTAATAGAAATAATAAAATAATAGAAATAAAAGATAGAAACGAAAATGCAAAGAATAGAAAATTGAAGTGACTGAGTTGAATTTAGGGCAGAATGTTTTCTGTGTCTGGTAAGATGAAAACCTTATTTTAATTAAAGAATTATCTGCTTAACATTAAAGAAATCAGATATGCAATATTGAAAATCATACATGGTAACAGTTACTGATAGAATACACCAATGCCATGGTTTCAGGAAAGATTTGGTTGTGTTATATTTACGTTCTGTGCGGTCAAATGAGCTGTCCGGTGGTGTCCTGTTGGCCATGGATCAGGCTTTTCCGTGCTGCAATGGGGAAAGAGTCAGGTTCAGTTCAACAGCCTTGAACACAAATTGCTGATCTCCGGGAAGCACTGAGAGGATTCTAGCGATCTGGAACACGCAGATGCGATCCTGTAGTCAGTGCAGAAGGTCTAATCTGGAACACGCATATAAAGGCCTCTTGAAGTGGAGGTTTTCTCTTCTGAGCTTCACCTTGTTGAATTTGTGGTCGATCTGGTTCAGTCTCTGTTGTTGAACTTAGAACAAGGTCAGGAGCTGTAAGATCTCAAAGAGAGATTCACAAGCTTGGTTGTTTTTTCGATCTGTTAATGTCTCTCTTTTCATCAGTGAGACTAAGAGTTTTGAGGTGTTTCTTGTGTCCTTTTTCGGTCTCTAGCACGCAGCCGGGAGACTCAGAACAATGGATTTACTCTGTTAATGTCTCTTTTTCGGGATGAGACTCAGAGCGAGGAATGTCTGGAAGAAAGGAACTTTTATAACTTTAGATAAGGAGAAGTTTGCATTTTGGCGCTTTCCTGATGCAGAGCCGTGATTGGCTGTAGATGTCAGAGAAAGTCCACAGAAGGTGGTCCCCCTCTCTTCACTGTGAGGAACTTATTTGCATTGCATAAAGTACAGAGTTTAAATTTGTGTTTAGAATTTCATTTATGCATTTTCCGCTAACCAAACCATTTCCAAAATACCATTGGCATTGTCATGAGTGTAAAAAGTATAAAAAGGACAGCAAAATGTTACCATATCATTCATTTGTTGATAATTGTGTTTATTTGAACAGTTTCATAACATAAAGATTTAATTCAGAATGCAGTGTCTTTAAACGAGTATGAAGTCAATAGGTGATGGTTTTAAGTCCATTTTGGTGGTGGAAGGAGGTAAAGATTTGTCCTTTAGTTTAGCCAAAACTTTGTAAAGCTTTGCTGTGGGTATAAGGAATTTTTATGATCGGCTTGCCTTTAGATGGCGAAAGGGGGGTTTGAAAGGATGAGAAACAGAGATGGTGTGGGCCCATCAAAACGTCCTCTCCTTCTCCACTTTGGCACGGAGGTCAGCCATAAAAATATGTTGGTCAGTTGTCTTATCTGATCGAACTGGACACTTTATGTTAACCCACCAAAATGTAGCAATTAGGGAGGGGTTTGGAATGCTTTGTTGTACGCTGTTCACTACATCCCCCCTGAATGGTCTGGTCGATGACCGAAGTCGTTGATCCAGGCAATTCACTGCAAACAGCAGAACAAACAAACACACACCTCACCTTCCTTTAACCATGGGCATTTGGAGTAAAGTATGGATCAAAATCTTGTTATCAGCTATAAGAATATTTCAAAAGGTTTAAAGGAAATACCTAGAGAGAAGTAGTAGAATATTCTAAGGAAAAGTAGGAAGAAATGAAATTTCCTAAAAATATTATAAAATATTGATTTCTTAAGAATATTAAAAAACATTACGAAATGATTGAGCAGATTTAACAGGAAACCAATTATTCAATTTAAGTGATTGTTATGATTTGGTATGGCACTGTTTAAGCTGTAAGATAAGTGCACCTCATTGGTCACATGGTTACCTGTGTTGCCTGTGTGAATGTGTTCCCCACTAGTTTGCATGGCACCAAGTATAAAGAGATTAAACCAACAGTTTGTTAGGAAAAATCTGCATCAGTATACAGAGATTTTAGCAGTCAGGTTAGTTGACATCCATGCTTTCCTACAAACTCTGCAGCTGTCCTATAGATAGCTATACTCAAGGTTAAATTACCCTCTCTCTCTTATGTGGAGAATTGCTTCATTGAGGATATGCATGGCTATAACTTCAGAAATAAACTTCCCTGAGAAAAAGTTTGGTAACACTTTATTTTACGACCCGCAAAGTACCGCGTAATTAAACCGAATTTACAGCGTACCTATTTGTAACAACAGAGTACCTCTACAGTACGTACTTGTAGGTATAAGGGAACAATATTTAAACTTTGGGGTAATAAGGGGGAAAGAATATATGGAAAATTATTCTCTAAGTATTTCATAACTACAGGGTACCTATTGTAATATTACGTGGTATGTATGACTTACGTCTATGGGTAATATGGTCTATGTGTAATATGTTTGTTTTTCATATTTGCTACTTACCTGATGAAGTGTTTTGTATAGCCTACAGTTGATGTCTACAAGCCACGTCTGAAAATAAAATATAACACACAATAAAAATAATAGCAACTTGTACCTCTTTGATCTGTATATGTATACATGAGTTACCAGGTAACTCTTATATTTGCGGGCTGTAAATTGAAGTGGGGCTAATTCCCCGATTGTTCTGTGTATGTACCAAGTAACTCTTATATTTGCGGGCTGTAAATTAAAGTGTAGCTTATTCCCCGATTGTTCTGTGTATGTACCAGGTAACTCTCATATTTGCGGGCTGTAAATTAAAGTGGTGCTTTGTTCACCTCTTGTTATAAATGTTATAGGGTAAATACCATAAACATACAGAATATTGTTATTTTTATTTTAAAACAACTTATTTCAAAACATCTTTAAAACACTATAATTAAGCCAACACTTAATGTTTATTATCACATAACTTTTATTTAAAATAAAAAGTCATGACAATTTTTCATTGTTTTTGCGGCTTGGCTTCCTCTGTTGGTGTTCTTCTCCACTCGGATGATGAGTTGATGTCGTCTCACAAATGCTGTTCTGCATTACATATAAAAAACATAAATGAAAGCCTTCAGTAAATGTTTCTTCACTGTGCCTTGACAGAAACAGAGTTTTCTGAGCAAGTTACGTTAATAACTTTAGGCTAACTTATGTGCTAGCTAGCTGGCAACTTTCTTGAAAAAACATTGTTTGAAATGCGCGAGTCATGTATTAACAAAACCAGTCACCTTATCCAGCATGCGGATCCTGCTGACATCACTCGCAGCCGTACTCCACAGTGTAGAACGTTTTTAAAACCTCTTAAAGAAATTTCACATCAGGATCGCGTTCCAGCAAACCTCCTGCAGACGGCCGCGCGCTCTACACCTGCGCAGTAGCCTACGCATGTAGTCGTCTTTTGCTTTAGCGGGAGCTGATATCTGCTGTTGTTTCATTCTGGTTTGCCATTGCATAAATTATATTTGGCTAAAATACTTGTGTTTACAGTAAATAAATTGCAAAGCACCACTTCAAATATGTCCGCAAATGTAGGAGTTTCCTGGTAAATAGGGAATAAGTTGCTATTTTTATTGTACTTACCTTAAAAAAAAGATAACCACATTAATTCAGCTGGACTTTTGTTATTAAAAGCAAGTAATATAGGCTACTAAAATAAAAGTGATGTGCTGTTATATTTATTTGCCGAAGTGGCTCTTAGACATTGACTGTATACAACATTCAGTAGTCAATATGAAAAATTCACAATAAAAAAATAATACATAATTTCCCCATAGACTTGACTAAGTCATACATACCACGTAATATTACAATAGGTACCCTGTTGTTAAAAAAATACTTAGAGTATAAATAATTTATAATTCTTGACATTCTTACCCCCTGATTACCCCAAACTTAAAATATTATTCCCTTATACCTACAAGTACGTACTGTAGAGGCACCCTGTTGTTCAGGCATGTGATTGGCTAAGGACAAAAAAGCAGGAAAATATATTGAGACCCCCCCACACACACACACGCCAATCAAACTGGTGGCAGATCTATACGGATAGTAAAGTAGAACCCATAACAACTTATTTGAACAAAAAAACACATTTTAATTTATTTTACACCTAGATGTGCAACATGCAACTTTTTTGTACAGTATGACACATAACAACTTATTTGGTGGATGTGTAAAAGTGGGAATCAAAAGCAAGTGTCTTGTCCAGCGCTCCATCACCACCTCTCTCTATATCAACAACCATGAAAAAAAAAATGTTTTAACTTGTTTTTGTTTTGCATTTTTACACAACTTTAACAGCTAAATGTGCCACATGCAAATGTTCATGTCAAAAGAAGGCCTATTTTGCCGACATCCAAATAAAATGTAGACAATAGCTTATAAAGAACTAAAGGCATGGCTACTTTTAATTTTATACTTTAAATACATTTCCAAGCCTGTACTTTGATACTTTTACTTGAGTAAAGAAGTTAAATCAGTACTTCTATTTTTACCAGAGTATTTTTTTAATACAAATATCTATAAAATGTGCTACACAGGACCATTAGTTATAATAAAGTGTCTTAAGGGTCTCTTTTTCTAATTTTAGACCCCTCTAGATGAGTAACTTTGTTAGCTGTTAAACATGAACAATAGAAGGTTGACACTAATAAATAGAAGTAATTGTACAAAAAAGTGCAGGTGCTATTTATTTTAATCAAACTGGTCAACCTTAAAACTTTAAACACGAAACCTTTGAAACAAACGATGATACAGAGGCCGTTTCTCAATCCTAGGCTGCAGCCATCCGGAGGTCGCATTTCTAAGCTGCAAACGTCATCAAGACTCATCAAGAGTCACAATATTAACAATAATGAAGTTTACTATTATTCTTAGTTAATCGTAAATTGTTGTAATATGTTTATCAGGGCTTGACATTAACTTTTTGAGGAACTTGTCCTTCGGACAAGTAAATTTATGTTTCACTTGTCCATGCACAAAAGTCACTTGTCCGGGTAAAGATTTATAATATAATTTATTTTTTGTGTTTTGCTAATCAGTGGCGGAGCCAGGGATTTTTCATAGGGGTGGCCAGACAGGGGCCAGCAGTTACTCTGGGGTGGCATATAAAATCTCTATCATCCAACCTTAAAATACTTTTAAGTATTATAGTGTGTTAATCAGAATAATGTATAACATACAATTGCTACAATAATTTAATTTTTATTAAAATGAATTGAGATTAACATACAATTTATAGTCATAATTCAACCTCCATGTTTTTAAAACTATTTAATCAAATAAAACTTTTGAAATTTACTTTGAAACCAGGATTTATATCTCCCATTGCTGAAAAAACTAGAGACCAGAAAATCATGTGAATTTTGTAGGCCACTGAAATGTATTTTACTAAGATTTATTTTGTCATTGCTATATCTGCTGCCTTTCTCTTCATTTTTCCCTCATTTCAATGATTGTCTGACATTAAAACACTAAAGCAAAACATTAAAACATTACCATGTTTATTATTAGAGTAAACTTATTAGGGTAAATGTACCTAGATTATCTGTTATATATAAAATCAATCTTAATCCTAGCATTTACGCTGTAATGTCTGTGTGGGATTTTTTAATGTACAGTGACGAACTCTGTCAGATTCAAATCGGCTGTCACGCGGCGCAAACACACGTAGGCGCGCTGAAAGAAAGATTCTCATTATAAAACAGATTCTTAAACAAGATTTTAAGCCATTTATGTGTTTTTACCGAACTTTAGAAGAGAAATTTATATTCACGCCGGAGCCTGAAGAAACATCACTCTAGACGTCACTCCACTCTGTCCCGCGACTCCCGCCCCTCCGTGTTCGTGGATCAGGTTTCATGCACGAATGTAATGCTCAGTTAGGTTAAACCAGGCTCGATGAGGTAACTTATTTCCTTGCCTTTTTTCGGAACCAATATTGTTGCATCGTCCCTCTCTCAGTCTTCAGATTTTCTGCAATGGCGCTCGTTTTTCCTCTCATTTCTGTGAAAATTGCTGCTCCAAATTCACCAAGTAAACCGACGTGTATATGTTTGCCGCTTTGTTTCGCGTCACGCGAGTGACAGCCAAACGTCGCAAATGAGAAGAAGAGAGGAGAGAAACGATCGAGTCGCCATCCGCCATTTGCGAACGGTCAGAAACACGTCCTTGTTGACACTTGGAAAGGAAGGAAAATGCATCTCTTTGTCATCTGCCACCGGTGTAGCCCTGTTGCGCGGGGACGGCGATTGTGGTTCCGTCCCGGGTTACCATGGCGACGGCTGTGAGAGACCCCCCTCCCCCCTTATTTTTTTTTTTTTACATATCTGCATGATTCACGTAGGTCACATTTTCAGGTCGGAAAATCCGGAATTCCGGATTAATCCGGAAAAATCACATCCCTGGTTGTTACAAATAGGTACACTGTAAATTCGGTTTAATTACTCGGTACTTTGCGGGTCGTAAAATAAAGTGTTACCAAAAGTTTTTACATACATTTTTATTTGTAGGTACTTAGGGTTAGGGTTAGGACGCTGTTCACTACATCGGTTCCAATGTTATTCACAGTTTGAGACCGCACACATTTATGTACATGTACATCCAATGTTTAATATTAATTCAGCATTAAATACATAGTTTGATCATATTATAGTTTTATAATTAATAGTAATATAGTTACACTGTAATATGTATTTAATTTAGCTTTTTATCACTTGTTTGTCTAACTCAGTATTCCTTATTTTTCCAGAACTCCACTTCTGACATGAATGATCCAGAGGAACAGAGGTAAGACTGTGATTGTTTTGAAATAATTGTTTATAACACAATGAAAAACTAACCAAAATGAGTTTCACACCATTGCCTACTTCCTAGACCACCCTAACAAACCATTCAGAGTACAGTAGCTTAGTGATAGATCCAACTAGGGCTGCACGATTTGGGTAATTTTTCCCATTGCGGCTACTGCTGCTAATATTGTGATATGCTGTTGCGATTATAATAAATGTTATCATGAGTAAACTTGATGGGTTTTAACCTCTTCAACCCTGAGGACCCTGTCCCGGGTCCAGAATTTCGTATTTTGACTTAATATAAAATATTATTTTAATCTTTAATGCTCCGTCATGGACCCCAGTAACACATATGAGATACTGTTTGAAAGCTTAGAGTCTCTACTTTCTGCAGATATGCATCACTTTGACACATCTTTTACTGTAAGAAAGTTATTTACACTTAATTTACACTATCACCCCCCCGACAATGTTTTATATGATTTAATATTCACATGTTTCATATTTATCAAATATGACAAACATGGGCAAGTCTTATATCAAATGAAAGCTCTCATTCTCAGGAATAAGGCTACATCGTTATTTTTGTTCTATTATTAACACATATCCAACAATCGTTGAATTAATAATAAGGTAAAAAATGGTCTTTTGTAAACATATGTGAAACTTGAGTGTGAACTGCCTCAGATAGCACATATAGCCACAAATGATACACCATCTTTTATCTTAGGTCCTACTCTAAACAATGAGTCCATTCACAGCATTTTCTTTGGTTGTGTGCATATATAATCCCTTGCTATTTATTATATGTGCAAAACAAAAAATTAATATTTATATGAAAAATTTATTTTCACACCCTTCAGTAAAATGAGAATAACTTTTGAATGCGACATGCTAAAGAGTTCATTCTTTTTTTGGGTGTTTACTGTCTAGTAACAACCAGAACTGTCTGCAGTCTGCTAGAGCATCCAAAACCAGAGTTATACACTATCAAAGACAGTATTTACAACATAAAAAAAGAAAATTTGGTGTTTTATCATATGAAAAACAACATAAATAACAAAATTTGTCACAAACAGCAGCTTTTTATGTAACTTCAAAGGGTTTTCTTTAAAATGATATAAAGAAATTGCATTTATTCCACTGTATGTGGTTATGGGGACACTTCAAATGTTTTTAGGCAGAAATTGTATACAAAAAGGGTGTTATTCCTCCCTTCAGTTGGAGTAAAATAACTTTTGCATAGATTATGATAGAGAAAAAAAATCCTTTTTCCACTGTAAGCTGACAATTGCTGGAATCAAACAAAACTGTCTGCAGGGACCTGAGATACCCAGGGCCAGAGTTATATACTTTCAAATAAAAACTTTAGAAAAAAAAACATCAAAAAGCGCCTACAACCATGTTTACCACTTTCAACAGTGTTTTATGTAATTTCAAAGGGTTACCTGTAAAAAGATACCAAACTTTTGTATGTTAACCTCTGCATGTGGGTATGGGAAGCTTTTGAAATTGGGTAGGCCAAATCCATGTGAAAATCCCCAAAATAGCTTCAGGGTGGAAGAAAATGTACACGCAGTGTGATAATGATAATGCTAAAATGTGTATTTGTAAAACTAGAAATGTTTTCAAAGTATTTTTTACAAAATGAAATAACATTTGCATTTATGTAAACTTATTTGATCAAAAGTATAGCTAAATTAAATAAAACAAATAAAACATAAACATTTTCACAAAAATAAGATTTTAAACATTTTGTCCGAACAAACAGGGACATTTACTCAGGATAACATATACTCTGTATAATCTCTTTTGAAAAGGAAATTGTATAAAATTGTGTATAAAATAAATGCCGCAATAGAGGCCACTGTTTCACTTAACTGTGACATGGAATCGAATGTGGATGAAAATGGTGCTCTTGATGCTGTGCATGTGGTTTCCTTAAAAAAACTGGCCAGGGTTTTCTTCTTGGCTTTAGCAGCAGGTGGATCTTCCACATCCGTGCTATCATTCTCCATCACTGCAGTGCTTTGGGCTACAGACTGCTGGCCGTGAATTTCCTGCTGGCCATGAATTTCCTGAAACAAATAACAATGCATGTATTTTAGAAATTTGTTACATTAAATTCTTTCTTACCAGTTAAGTAAACTCTGTGGTGTCACTTACTATTAACTCAGAGATGGCTCGATCCTTTAAGGTCTGGGTCTCTTCTTCAAAGATGTATTGTGTTCGGAACCTTGGGTCTAGGAAAGTGGTAAAGTTTAGCAAGTCCTGCGTGTGTCACAATGAAGGGTTCGGAGTCAATAGCAAGTTAACAATGTTTATTTAGAAAAGAGATAGATGCAGAGCAAAGTCAAAGTTTCTAGAACCACACACGTCAATCCCCTCGACTCACTCTGGATGTAATCACTACTGTCAGTATAAAGCACACACGACAGTAGGGGAGAGTGAGTCGACACTATAGGAAAATAGTCCAGTTCAGATCTTGAAGAGAGAGAGCCACCCACGTTCACCGTCGTTGACACCAGCACAATCACCTCACGCGACAGAGGGCATGAAACACGCACGACTGAAGGTGGATGAAAGGCGGAGATGGAAGATGTTAAATCCAATGTTCAAAGACTGGAGGTTATCCACTGCAGATGCAGATGTAGCTGACGCAACCCGGAAGTGGCTGGTGTACCGCCTGAATACGAAGCAAACCAGCTGTTCCGAGAAACAATCAGAGTCAATAGAGTTCATATAATCCACAATGTGCGATACCTGGATATACCACTCACGGAATGGAGACAGCAGGAGAAACCCGAAAGCAACTGGTGTACCGCCTGAATACGAAGCGAACCAGCTGCTTCCGGGAAAACAAACAGAGTCAATGAGGATGGCAAATATAATCCACAGGCGAGAGGATCCCGGGTGAAGATGAGCCTCTGGACGCCAAAAGGCAAACCTGGAGTAACTAGAGAGAATACACAGAAATGTCCGACAAGACAAGGCTGGGTAGCAAGACTGTGACCAAAACAATGAGCGCGCAACAAGAGACAGGTTGGCGTGGAATATATAAAGGGACAAAGTAAACAAGACACCTCTGGTGTAGGGCTGGGAAAAAAATCGATTTGATTTTAAAATCGAGTTGGCAGGTCAAATCGATTCATATTTTAAAAAAATCGATTTTTTAGATTTTTTTCTCCCCCTCTGCAGTATAGAGCAGTACATACAGTGTTTCCCAAACATAGGCTCTACTGGGCATTCCGCCCAGGTAAAATGGACCCGCCCAGGAAAAAAAAATCACTTTACGAATTTCCGTATTTTCTGAACTCAACTGGATGACCCGTGTTTTGTTGAGAGAGCCCGTGAAGATGCACGCGTCATAAACTCATTATCCAGCGCATCATAAACTCATCATCCAGCGCGGCAAACTGGATCAACTGCACCACATACTGAGGTAACTGAGCAGCCAGGGAACTACACTGCGACCAAAATGGTCGCATATGCTTATGTGCATATGTGTTTATAGCATCCAAGTTGGCTTCATTTTGCGTGCAAGCACGTTGTGTCTCTCCCGTTGAGTGTCCGTTCACGTGCTCTTCGTTTCTCAATGAATTGGGTGCGACGCGAAGCAAGCTCAGCGTCACATTGTATCCTTTATGTTTCTGAACTTGAGCAGAGTTTTACCATTAGAGGTCTTTCTTCCCTGAGAGGACCCGTACGGTTCCGGGTTTATATTAGAAATGGTCAGTCTGGTCCGGGTCGGTCCTAGTTTATTACTTTGAGTCCCAAGTATGATTAATATTGTGTGTAAAACCCGATTCGACCGGAGAACTGCCGTGAGCGCTACCTAAAGCTCGAGTGAAGTTTCAGCGTGCCTCCGGTTTCTATGGTGATGACAACTGGCTCTTGTTGCGCCCACGCACTGCATTTTCTTTAATCCATTTTTTTATAATCTAATCTATACTATTAATAGACCATATCTTTTCTAAAATCTAAAAAGTTTGCACAGAGATTGTAGCAAAAAGCAGTGCTAATGTCAAGCCCATTGCACTGAACGAGCAAAGCTAAAGCTGACTCAGGATATAAAAAAACGCTAAGCTGTAATGTAAAGTCTGTCATCAGGACAGCAAGTAAACTTTTAAATCTGAAATAATGAGTGGATTAAGCTTTTTTAATCGGCAAAAGAGAAATAGAAAGCAGAAGCAGTAAAAGTGCCTATCTCTAGAAATTATTACCATTATAACATCAGTCACATTTATAATCTATAGACCTGCACTGTCTTTTAATATACTGTACATAGTATTGTATATATTGAGTTTGATAAAAGGGGTCGTCAAATTGCTTCATATACCAGTGCAAAAACAGAAAGTGTTTTCGTGGTGCTTTGACAAACAGTGTCAGCTTTGTTTATGGCAAAGAAAGTTTGGGGTGGTTAGATTAATGAACTATAATGTGAAATTAATATTAATGTTCAATAATTCAAAGTATTGTGTTGTGTCACACATTATTAGTTCTGTGTCACATGTATAGTAGACCATTTTTTGTCGGTGGATTATAATGATTGCCCTTTTCACCAGCTACCACCACAAGTAAATTTCAGATCTGTGGGAAACACTGACATACATTTTGCATTCGCCAATCTTCATTCCTTCCCAATTTTTTGTTGATGCATTTTAATTAAATATAATAAATATATATTTTAAAAATATATACAGTTTGCAATTATTTTGTTTTAAATGGGGTCGGGGAAAAAAAATCGATTCGAATCGTAAATCGAGTTTTTTATAAAAAAATCTCAGATTTTTTTATGGGGACGAATCGCCCAGCCCTACTCTGGTGAACAATTGCCGAAAAGAGCGGGCGGGGTTTAGTGAACACATGAGGAACCGTCACCACAGGTAAATAAACAAACACATACCCCACACACCACCATCGATCACCTAGAAGTCATGACAGCGTGCCTTCATATTTGCTGTTGAGGTAGCTAAGAATGTTTGATTTCAGTGATTTGGTCAGGTCAGTATCAGCTTCGTCTTCAGCCAACACTGAGGTGTTTAGAAGATGCAGTGCAGGTTTCACACAAGATATGCTCACATAACGTTCACCAGATAAGGCTTCCGTGAAGTCCTGGAGCAGGTTGAGTGCCTTGTTTACAGATTCAAAGACCTTCAAGTCCTGCCATGAGTGGAGTAGGTGTCGCTCTTTGCGGTCTGTAGAGAGAACCTTGGACTATGCACTTTGCTGCTCCAGGACTCTTCCTATCATTTCTGAGTGGAACCCCATTGTGTTGAGCAGTCTGTCACCATGGCATGCTCTGGAAGGTTGAGCTCTCTTTGTGCTTCCCTCAAGGCCACTCTTTTTTCCAACTATGGGAAAAGTGGCCAACTAACTTCCTGCGTATCCCAGTAGCTCTGCTAATGCATTGTGAATTATTTTTCAGAGCATTTTCTGGGAATGAAAAGATGAAAAAACCTTAACTCACCAAAGTGGCAAAAACTTGTAATATTCACATTCTGATTACACACCCAATTCATATGAATAGCATAAACAGTAATACACAAACACGCACGCACGCACGCACGCACACACACCACACACACACACACACACACACACACACACACACTTTTAATTAGGGGCGCTCCCTAGTAGATGTCAGAAATCAGAATCACGAACAACAATCCTGGAGGTATTTACAAGACTTTCAGAACAGAACTGATGTGTTATACAGAGTTATTCCTCCTGTAGCATCATGCACCACTAACTGCAAAACCGTGCATGGGTGTTTTCGGAGTAAAAGCCTTGCATCTCTCCTCGTTTTCCTCTTCCAACATAACCTAGAGATTCATAAGAAAATAGAGACATTAATACATAAATTATCTTAACAGTGGACAAGGATGCACAGACATATTCCCATTGCATTTTGCCATGAACCTAGCAGTGATCACAATTTCATGCTTAATTTGCACACCTGGTAAGCAGTTATTGTACACTTCATTGCAGTGTCGGCTGCAGTGTAAACATTTTCTAAAGGTCCTGGGATGGCTCAGACTTTGTACTCCATTTAGTTACACCTGTATATTGAAATGATAAAAATAATAAATGACCATTACAAATATAAACATTCAGACATCTCAGAGAAATTTAATGATAAGGCACCATTTTAAACATCTTTAAATCAAATATGTAAAAGAAAATGAATACCATCAAGCCAGCAGAAGTGTGCCTGTCCACCAGACTTCTGAATTTGGAACAAACCAAAGAGAGATTTAACAATGCAGCATCACCCTCCTCCAGGACCACGTAAAGAAGAATTTCTGACAGGACAGCATCTGGCAACTATTGGGTATTATAAACAAACCCAAAAATTACTGCAATTTCCAAACATCACAGCCTAAGCTCCCTAAAAACAGAAGTGCATCGTATGGGAGCAGGTTATACCTAACACATGTATAAGGCATTTGCCATAAAGATAATATAATAGTTAGTGAGGGTAAAGACTTTCAGTGTTTGCATATTATTGAATGTGCTACTACCATCAAGATGTTCAAGATGTACTCCGATGTTCTAAACTTCTTTCTCCTGCCATTTTGTCTCATCCTTGAATGCTTCCAACATGGTTGATGTGTACTGCTTCTTCCTAAAAATAAAAACAAACAAACAAAACAAAAATTAATTCACTTAAGTTAGTAAGATTTTGGAAATGTAATGGCTTCTTACCTGTCATAACTGATAGTCAGGTACACAAAAGGTGAAGGTAGAAATAGAAGAGTAGTTGTTAAAATAACCGTTTTGTCAATTGTTAGTAAAATTAAAAAAAAATCAACAAGTTGATGGATTTCACACAATCACTTGAAAAATTAAACAGAAAAGTATGAACAGTGTTGCACTTGTATCTTTTATAAATCCAGTCAAACAACATTCATTTTATATTATTCAATAGACTCTTGTTAACACGTTAACAAACGTTAATATTTAATCGTAAACATTATATTTGAAGTACGTTATTAGCCCCCTAACATACAGCAACAATTATACATGATGTAACATGGTACACAAACTACGTTTCTAACACGAATTAGAATAAATTTAACATTTAAACTAAAATAGGCAAAGTTACACTATCGTTTACTTAGATAACAGTTAAAATCAAACTTACATTCATAACTCCGTTTACAAACTTACCGGTGCTCGATCAATCGCTGCCATTACTAAAGCATGCAATGGCTGCTGATGTAGTTATATGTGATTGGTTGAGTTTACGTTGGTCGATATTGATTGGCTGTTAGCGACTGTCAGGTCCCTCCTACCTTCAGGCTGCCAGTAACTGCCTTCCAGCTGTCAATGGCAGCCACTTCCTGCTGTCAGCTGCCGATTTTTTATCTGAACCCCTACTGTTACCAGGGCTGCGTTCAGCCCCGTCAAAACGTTGCACAACGTTTATTAAACAGAAACGGTGATGCATTGAACACTCTGTTGTGATGACGCAAGCGTTGCAACTATGGCAGCTGAGAAGGCCATTCTCTGTGTTCTTTTTGACGAATTTTCGGAGCCTGATGATATCGATACAAATACATGTTTAATATTGCAAAATACCCTTGATGTAACAGCCACTGCCCTTGCCGTTCAGAATGATAGAGAACATCCCAATCGAGTGAAGGGATTTGTGGAAACTGTGGTCCCTAATTATTGTGATCCATCATTTGCCTCGCATTTCAGGATGAAAAGACAAACATTTCAGGTGAAGGATAATCCACTTCTTACCTCCGAGACTGTTATGACCTTATTATTTTTATTGTGACGATCACTATGTTGTGCTATACTATTGTACAGTGTACTATTATATAATCAGATGAGTATAGAAATGTTAATGAAAGTGTCACTCCACAATATCAAAAATATATAAAAATGTATAGTATGTTTGTTTGTTACATTAATCAGTGTCTAGCACACCTTCCTAAGGAAAGAAAATAGACCAGAAGACATTGCAATTATTAATAAACATTTAGACAGACTTAATGTTAAATAAGTTCCAGATCTATATTTGTGCTCTTATTAAGTTATTTTGCCTTAAATAAACATGTGCAAACAATATACTTGCTCTTGTGAATTTATTTTGTGGTTAATTACATTTATTTACAAATTCCCATATAGCAGTAAGTGTATCAGTGTGTATACAACAGACATAGCAAGATTTGTGTCAGCTTATTTACGGCATTATAGGGATGTAGAAACCTCTACTATAAATGCTGCACATACTTTTCTATAGGCTCTCTGTGAGAAAGTTGGTCCTTTCCTGGTAAATTTAACCTTGGACACCCCAAAGAAATTGCTGTGCTCCATTTGGTTGTTGGCAAACCAAGATAGCTTCAGGGGTGTTGCCGACCGGTTTGACATGTCAAAAGAAACCCTTCATTATATTTTTTCTGACATTTGCAAGGTCCTTTGTACACTAAGAAATGAATACATTCGATGGCCCAGAGAGGAGGAGTTTGCAAACCTTGCAAATGGCTTTCAGAACAAAACTGGCTTCCCTGGAGTCATTGGAGCAATCGATGGCACACACATTCCCATCCCAGCACCCACACTCCATAGAAACAGTTACATTAACAGAAAAGGACATGCAAGTATTCAACTTCAAGCAGTGTGTACATCACAGATGATGTTCCTGGATGTGTACACTGGTTGGCCAGGATCTGTGCATGATGCTAGGGTATTTCGGAACTGCCCATTATATGGCCATCTCCAGGATACAATGAGAAGTGACTACCACCTGCTTGGAGACTCTGCATACCCGCTCAGCACATCTCTCATTATGCCATACAGAGATAATGGGCACTTATCCCGAAGTCAAAAAACGTTTAACACACTCCACAGCTCAACCAGAGTTGTGATTGAAAGGGCATTTGGCCTTCTTAAAGGAAAATGGAGACATCTGAAGTACTTGCCCATGGAAGACCTTGAAAAAGTACCAGTGGTTATCACAGCTGCATGTGTTCTACACAATTTCCTCTTAAGGGAGGAAGGCCACCAAATGGAGGATTGTGAAGAGGTTGATGGAAACGATGACAATGACTGTCAAGCAGGACACCCTGAAAATACTTCAGGCCAAAGAAAAAGGGATGATATTGCTTCATTTTTGGTGGATGGTGTTTAAATTTTCTGTTTAATGTTTTTGTGTTCACCTAAGTTTTCAGAGGTTTTTGTTTAGTAAAAGAATGGAAATAAAATATTAAAATAAAAATTAAAAACAAAAAAAAAACACACAAAGGTGAGGTGATCAACATTGTTTAATGGCATAATGTACAGTATACTGTACATTATGTGGCAAAAAGACAACACATTTGTTCCTATTTCTTTGTCAAAGCAGAGACAAACTCTTTTAAGATCTTGTTGCGTTCACTTGGCACTTCCATTGATTGCTTTTGAAGGGCCATAAGCTCTGACATCTGCCTTCTCTGCTCAGTTACATACTGCTCAAACCACTCGGGTGCTTCCAACTTGTGCCTTCTCTTTTTGCCATGTTCTGCTGATGGTTTAAGTTGTGAGGTTGATGGTCCTGAAGTTGATGGTCCTGAAGTTGATGGTCCTGAAGTTGATGGTCCTGGGCCATCTGATGAAGATCCTGAGTGGAAAGAAAGGTGGCCTAAAAATGGTAATGATGATCAAGGGTGCAAACATCTCTTTCCTCCACAAATACATTTTGCGATTCTACTGTAAATTAGAGTCATGTGCCAAAGCTATATTAAACATCCAGTTAACCCAGCTTCTAATTGCCCAGGTCACATAATATACATCCTTCAAATAAAGCTGTTAGCAACATTAACAAGTTACACAGTAAAAGTAGATGACAACATTGGAGGTCCTTTGTATCCAACGTGAAGGCCATTTTATGACATCACTGGATGATTGTATTAAAACGTACAAATAAGATCCAATAATGTATAACTTTTTATAAAAGCATGAATATAACATGCACTCAACTCATCTGATGTGCTAATGATTGATGTGAAGGAAAAAAAATATTGACAGATTATCACCATCAAAAGATGACACGATCAGTACCGGTTCCACACTGGGATCATCAGCCAGGAGGTCCTCCATTGGTGAGAAAAAGACCCAGCTGCTGGCACCACTCCCAGTCTTCTTTTTGCTGTCTACTATTGTTTTGTATCTAAAAATAGAAATAGCAAATGTCTTCAAGTGGCCCTACTCCCAAAATGATGCAAATGCCAGTATCAAAACAAACCTGTGTTTTAACTGCCTGAACTTATTGTCACATGCCTCTGCTCCAAAGTCATATCCTTTTGCCAGCATGTGCGCAGCTACCTTTTTCCATACTTCGAATTTCTTCAGTACTGGAGATTGAAAGTCTTCAGCCATTTGCTTGATCAAAGATATTAAAAGTAATGTTCCGTTGTGTGTCCATGGCTTTGTATCTATAGCACACATTTAAATAGATAAGTCACAGCAAATATATAAACAGAAAAATTGTGCTAGGAATGAACAATGTACCTTTATACATTTGTGGGGGGGGGGGGGGGGGTTTGACACTGGTACACACTTTGGAGCACAGACAGGTGATGGTCCAGCAACCGACAAATTAAGTGGTGAAGTAGTTGGAGAAAAATTAAGTGGTGCAGGTGCCAACATCTGTGGTGCAGGAGGCAACTTCTGTGGTGCAGGAGGCAACTTCTGTGGTGCAGGAGGCAACTTCTGTGGTGCAGGAGGCAACTTCTGTGGTGCAGGAGCTGTGGTCAAATGCAGTGGTGCAGCGACAATGTGTTGGCTTAGTGGATGTTGACTAGGTCCATTCGATCCACTAGCCTGTTCCACAGGGATTGCTGAAACAGAAATGAAAGCACACATCTTACCAAAATCTGACTGAAAACATCTATTTTATCTCCTGGTAATCAATTATATTTTTAATTATTTTATATCTATTTCTTAATTTATTAAAACCTTGTATTAACATTCTCATTTTATGTAAAGCACTTAATTACCACTGTGTATGAAATTTGGTATATAAATAAACTTGCCTTGCAATGGTTAAAAATATAAACAACTACATCATCATGTTGATATGCTATATTTTACTATAAAACTCTTACGGCAAACATGTCTTCTAATGTCTTCAATTGTTGCATACACCGAGCTGCATCGAACACATTTGTAAACTATTTTAGAAGCCATTGTTTGAGCTGTCTCTTTAATACCGCGTGCTTTATATAGGCTTGCCGCTGATTGGGCAAACATTTCTGACACACCCACCAAACAAGATAAAATGCTTCTAAAACCTGTTGCATTCCGTTGCACACCGTTTCCAGGAAACATGTCGTTCAACCCGGAAACCGTAGCAAAACGTTGTGCACCGGTGTGAGATTGAACGTGCCCCAGGTACACACACACACACACAGTGTTAATATTTTGATCAAGTCATGTCACCACTCTAGGCTTATTTAATTATATTAGAGTAGTAGGCAAATAGCAATGGCAGATTTGTTCTTTATACACTCACCCATCTCTTACAGAGTTATGTTTAATGCTAATTAATAGCCCTAAATATAACTAGTGGGCCACTCTTAGTATGTTTTGTGGCACACAAAAATTTACATTGATTTAAGTTATTTTATTAATAAATCAAGGGTACGGTAATGAAGGCTGCTTACACAAAGCGAGATAGAGACAAATCCAAATGCAGAGTGTTTATTATAAAATCCCAGAAGGCCAGGCAAACAAATACAAACAGGGTAATCCAATAGTGTAATCCACAAAAACAGGCAAGGGTCAAAACCATGAACAAGAATATCAGACAAGAACCATGAAACAAGACAATGAAAATGAAACGCTTGGTATGCAGTGTTACTCTGGCAATACTTTGCAGTGAGATGTTAAAATGGAACCGGTTATATAGGGACAAACAGGAAGTGAAATGTGACATGACATGATTTTAAAATACAAGACCTAAAACAAAACATATCAAAATAAAATACCTAAACACAAAACCAAACAAAACACAAGACAAAACCCTTACATAACCCCCCCTTCCAAAGGGCGACTCCCGGAGCCCACAAGACAAAACACAAAACCATAATATCAGAGTCCGTGGGTGGGTGGTTCAGGACCTTGAGGCAGAGGTATGACATGGACAGGTACCAGAGACGGTCCTGGGTTGTGTGGCCAGGACGGACCAGGGTCATGGGGCAGACGTGGACCAGGATCCTGAGGCAGCAGCGGGCCAGGATCATGAGCATAAGGCAGGAATGGACCAGTGTTATGAGGCCTCCTCCGTGCGTCCAGGTACTACACCCCCAAAAAATAATTGGGGGAGCTTCTGCCGACCAGGGTACAGGTGACATAGGAAACCAGGGTGGTGCTAGAGGCGCTCTGGACCTGGAGATAGAGACAGACAAGAGAGAGGCTGGCATAGCCAGATTAGCAAAAAGCAGGAATATAAACGTAATGAATTCAGTGAGTTCATTAATGTCCATTTTGAGCCAGGCAGCGAGTTCAGGGTTGGCTATCTTGAAACAGGCAGAGAGTTCAGGGTTGGCTATCTTAAAATAGGCAGAGAGTTCAAGGTTGGTAATCTTGGGCAGGACAGAGAGTTCAGAGTCATACACAGCCATTTTTTGCATAGGCAGAGAGTCTGTGGAGCTTGGGAGTGATCACACTAGCTGACCTACAGGACACAAGGAACTCAGGGGTAACCATCTTGCCCTCTACATGACACACAGGTAACTTGCAAACAGGAAACTCAGAAACAGGCCTTATGGGTGTGTCAGAAACTCAGAAAACGTAGGTTCAGCAGACGTGGTCGGGAAAATAAGCTCAGGGGACTCAGATTTGGACCTTCCAACCGAAACATGGGCTGTTTCTTAATATGCGTTCTGTAGCGATCTTGCGTCCTTGTGTCCTCGCTAAAATACCTGGATGTGTTCTTGATATCGAGGATGCATCGAGTGCAGACTTGCGCGCTGAAATCTGGGGAGGTCAGGTGACCAACAGGAAGATTGCACACATCTCAATTCTCACAGGTGCATTCTGTGTTTTCGCGACCTTCTGAGTTCGTTCTTCCAAGGTCACCTGGCATGACCAATCTTCACGAGAACGCAAGTCTGTTCTTTGCGTTCTTGGAATTGAGAAATTGCCATGAAGTGCAGGTGACTCAGGTGAAGCAGACAACTCAGGTGAATCAGACTCAGGTGAACCAGACCAAACAGGTGACTCAGGCGATTCAGGTAAGCCAGGCGATTCAGGAAAGCCAGGCAATTCAGACGATTCACTTTTGACGAAATGTGCAGAAGGCTTAGGTTTGGACCTTTTAGTCATGGTGGCAAGTGCAGGAGACAGGAGAGGAGGTGTATCGGATGATTCAGATTAATGGGCTTGAGAATCCTCACATGAAACAGAAGAGCAAAAAACAGACCACAGGGTCATGGCAAATACAGGAAGCACAGAGTTCACATTTTTTGCACATTTTTTGGACTTGAAGGTCGTGGACCCCGTAACTTCACATTTAATTAACTGAAAGATCTAAAACATTTTCTAAAATAACTGAAAATATGTTTGTCTGAAAAACGATGGACATATACATCTCGGACAGCTTGGGGGTGAGTAAATCATGGGTTTAATATAATTTTTGGCCGAACTATCCCTTTAAGCGTAACATCATTGTAGTTAAACTGGTAACTTGAGAAAATCATGAACGTAATCCTCAATCGGGCGGTTGTCCTGGCGTAATTCAAACAACGCAAATGCTGGATTCATGCTGCCGGCTGGAAATAAACAATCCTCCGCTGGATTCTGGTAGGGCAAAGTATTCTGTAACGAAGGCTGCTTACACAAAGCGAGAGAGAGACGAATCCAAATGCCGGCAAGGGTCAAAACCATAGACTGTAAAAAAAGATGGACGACGCGACGTCGCCTCCCACCATTGTAATGAATTGAAGCCAAAAATGTCCGACCACGGTCGACGCCATGTTACGTAAAAACTTCAGTTTGGAGCCAAGGCATGCGCAGAAGGAATCGTCCGTGGAGCCAGAGGCGGAGCCGCGGTATCAAACTTCCGCCCAAACGCTGCGCGACCAATTCAACCACGCCAATCATAACGTCACGCCCTGTTTCCATTGCATCAAATTACATGCTAAAATGAAACTTATCACAATAATGAAGACTTGAACATATACCAGCGTGATAAAAACTACTTGAAAGGACCAAAACCATTTTTCGGAAACTTTTATTGGAAGTGTAAATATTTTTTTATTTAGAGCAGAGTCCCATTCGTTTGAATGGAGAGGGCGGGGTTTATGACTTGTACTGCAGCCAGCCACCAGGGGACGATCAAAGAGCCAGAGGCTTCACTTTTCAAGGCTTATGAGGCACACCCGGTCAAAACCATGAACAAGTGCAGAAACTCCCTTTGTGCCACAGAAGAAGTAGCGTTACAAACGCTATTCCAGGAAAATGTCTACGGGGAATATTTATATCGCTGTTCTTCAAATTGTTTCAGGTATTTTCATGATAATAAAGAATATTTTGAATGATTTTGTTTAACGAGTGTTGCTTTTTTAAAAGCACGTTGTAAACGACTCCGACTCATAATTATTTTAGATTGATAAGGACTACCTACTTACGAAATGCAGTAGTACACGCACAAGCTGTGCATGAAGCACATAATTGCAGCCTTTCAGACAGGGATTTTTAATGGAACACATGGTTAATCGTTGCATCCCTATTGTTATGGCAACCTGACGCTCCTCGCAGAGGTCCCACGCAGCCAGTGCCTCTCTCAAGCCCAAGGCTATGTTTTCTCCTGTGTGGTCTTCGGGGAAATACGTTGTTTGCAGACAGCGGCTTTTCAATACAAAATCTTCGTCGACAAAGTGCACAGTCAAGCTATACGGTTCACTTGTCCTGCCTGACCACAGGTCTGTAGTGGTTAAAAAGAATGTCACCGTAGCCATGTCCTTTTGAACTTCTTCACTTCGCGAGTTGTAAAGTTTAGGGATCGCTATTTGAGAGAAATAGTTTTGAGAGGGCAGCTGGTACCTCTTGTCCAGTGTGCAGATCATTTTTTGAAATCCCACTTTACTAACGGTGTGTATGGGCATCAATGTCTTTTGCCAAACACTGCGTTATGGAGTCTGTGATTTCTTTATGTCTAGGCGAAGACTTATCGTATGGCGTGATGCTCGCAAACAAATTGGTAATTGTGTTTTGTTTTGTTCAGGGAAAAGCTTGTGCCTTGTTTCCTTCAGTTGTCTCTACTAATTTAGGCTTTCACTGTCATGCATTCATCATATTTTTCTCTGTGCTGTTTCAGGTGCTGATAAAAATGTATTGTATTGCCACGTGATGTAGCAACTTTAACTTTGCAAATCTTGCACAATTCCTCTTTCTGCTCAGTGTCAGTAATCCTAAATCCAAACGTAGAGTTTTTTTTTTTTTGGCTACCAGATCACTGTCAATCTCCTCTGCATCCATCTCCCTCTGGTATCTCAGCGCTGCGCACACACAAGTGACGATGCACGCCACACGTGCACTGCCTTTTTTTGTTTTTCTTCTTTTTTTTTAAGTGGCAAGGAAAATCGTGTTATCAGAAAGTTTGTGTTATCAAGTCCAAACATTTATTTATTAAATATAATTTGCAACATTTTGCTGTCATATAATAGCACAGGCCGACATTGCCATTGCGATTCGATTAATCGCGCAGCACTAGGTCCAACTATGGCTATGTGAAAATTGTATATGGTTTTACAGATCCAAGGTCAAGATTCACTTGATCTCTAGAGGTGTGAATCTTCACTGGTTCCTCGATTCAATTCGATTCCGATTATTAAGTTAACGATTCGATTCAATTCGATGTTACGATGCATCATGATGCATCACGATGCATTGCATCCTTTTTTTTAATTACTGCACATTGCTACATTTATTTTGATGAATGTAAGAAGTCAGATACAGTATTTGAACTCCTTTGTATTTTGTTTTCTTCAAGAAGTATACTAAAGTATACAACTTAATAGGAAACAAGACAAACTTGTTCTGTAAACAGCAAACAACAGCAGCATTTAAAACTAAAACATTAGGAAAAACTAAAAGTGCATAATACTACTGTCAATTAAAGCATTATCAACACTTGCATTCTTTAGCAGCTCGGGGTGAAAACGGTTAACGTGGTTTCTTAGATTAGTGGTATTGCCTACATATTTTATTTGTGCATGGCAGGCTTTACACTAGAGCTGAAGATCTTTGGCCGAACCCGACGGGACCCGTCGGAACCCGACGGGCTCGGGCGGGTTCGGGCTTTATTTCTAACATTTTACACGGGCTCGGGGCGGGCTCAGGATTCCGCTCCGGCTTTGTGAGGTAAATGAGCAGTCAAGTTCAGTAGCGCAGGACCGCGCTGAAGCCATTTATTTAATAATTTTCCTAATCAAAAACATGTAGTCTAATCTTGGTGAGTAAAGGTTTTTCAATGTATAACTAAATATTAATTGAGTCTTAAATACATAATTTAGACAAAGGATATAGACTAATGTTGGCAGTAATGGAGAGAAGTGCCGACGCAAATCCCACGGAGCCTTTCTCTTAATTTCGTTATTGCCAAATACCCATCTTAATTCAGAATGTATTATCTTAATTTAATTCGTTAAGAAATAATCTTTTTATTGGCCTATTTATAGTGTATTGCATAGGCATATTTAGAATGAGATGTTACAATGTTACAGATGACTTATTTTATTTCTTTGTTTCAACTTCAACTTTGCGTGTAGATAATTAGTAATGAATAAATAATGTTAAAACCTGTGTAAATTTCTCATTTATTACAAAAGCTGTGTGTGTGCGCACATTTAAATAATGTCGTGCTGTAAACGGGTTCGGGCTTTTAAAAAGCTGTCAATCTAAATGTACGTTCGGATTCGGGCTGCATTATGTCGGGCTCCGGTCATTTCGGGCGTGTGTCTTGTCCAGTTCGTGCTTACCAGCATGTTCATAGAAGCCGAAATGAGCCCAGACATCGGCTTTTAAAATACCCGGTGCATTTTTTTATCACTCGTTTCTCACAACCCTCTGCCATTTTTTCTACCGCCACATACCTGTACGCGACGAATGATGTAAGCAGGCTATAATCGATTATGGGTTATTACTGCATCGATGCAGAATCGTCCACCCCCGCATCGCGATGCATCGCACAATCGATTAATTGTGACACCCCTATTGATCTCATGTAAATGAGATCGTCCATTACTCATAACACTTCTGCTTAAGCATGAGAATGAGAAGACGAAGTTGTAGAAGAGCAGACAGGAGAGAAAGTGATGATAGGATAGAAAAAAGTAAGCAGTTTATCTAATAAGTCTAGTTTGTGATCTCAATGGTTTGTCTGACTTTGACTACTAACGGATTTAGCAGATATTATACATTGCCCTGGAGGTTGAGACATTCCCTTATCTGTACTTGTGAAGACATTAGAACACCAACATGCCATTAAACAGTAATATAATATTAAGGAAAAGTCAGTAAAAACATACAGGTATATAGTCACAATTTCTACCGAGAACCTTCTTTAGAAAGTGTATCTGTCTTATTTAGCTCGGCTCTTTGTCTCTTTAGCGACAGATCAACCTTACCTATATCCAGATATGTGTCTATGAAGAGAAGCCAATCTGAAGATGACTTGCATAACGTCAGTGGGGAAACACCGGCAGCTCCCAAAAGGTATTTCACAGGTGTTTAGTTGGTCACATTTAGACTGTCGTAATTTTGTCAAAGTGACATTCAGTTTCTTGATAACACACGTTCAGATTAGCTTTAGTTTTCTCAGATGTTGCAGTGGGAAATTGCAATTTAATTCACCAGCAGTACTTCAGACAGACTGTTGTTGTAGTTTTTATGCTGTGTTATAGGCTGTTAGATTTTTCCATATCAAATAAAACTGTCCAGTGTTTATCCTTGTTATCATCAGAAATTTTAGTGGAATTCATTTTGATATCGTTTTATCACACAAGCTCTACTTCAGATGAGTTGGACTTTTCCTGCTGTAGTGAAATGCTTTTTTAGTCTCTGCTGTTTGTGTTTAGTGAAAGATCAGCTTCATCTGTATTCAGCTCTGCGTCTATGAAGAGTGACCACTCCAAAGGTGGTGGACCAAACCTCAGTGAAGAAACAACATCAGCAGCAGCAGCAGCAGCAGCAGCAGCCATAAGGTATTTCAAGGGTTTCTTGCTGCCATTCACAATAAAAGGTAGAGTAAGCAGTTTCGAAGAGTTTAGCAATCATACAATATAAATAATGCTTTAAGTTTTTAAAATCCATTTAAGTTATAATAAAATGTATTTAAAGACTAAAATTGTATAACAACATACACTCACCTAAAGGATTATTAGGAACACCATACTAATACTGTGTTTGACCCCCTTTCACCTTCTGAGCTAACTTTACCTGCTGGGGACAAAAAAGCGCCCCGTTTTGATGTGTTTTCATTTTGTTGACATCATTTGAAACTATGAAGGGTCTTCTCCAATTTGTGTACATTTACAATAACAAGAGATCTTTTTGTTTTTGTCAAATAAAGAAAATAAACAGGGTGTGCATTCAGACATTTCTGCCTCCGCCAGCTGTCTCTTGAAACACATTACAAAAATCAAATACTCGAATCTGCAAATACTCATCACACAAACATGATACATATATCCAAAGAAAGCCTGAAATGTCTACTTTTAAACAAGTGAATTAAAATCAAAATATTTCCTGTTTATATAATCTGCATTGAAGTAAAGAGAGTACGGTTTTTCCTGGCTGACTTCATTATCTCTAATGCGGTCACGCCCAGAGGCAGTACCTGCTGTTCACATGGTAATGAACAGACAAACAGTTCAAACAATAACAAACAAAGCATGGAGTTTTATCAGATTTAAAGACTTTACCCCATGTTTGGATTATAAACTTTATACACACACGTGAGGAAGATCTTCATTTATGTCTGGACATTGAGGAAGAGAAGCGTTTATCTTTAACGTTAACGTTACCTAAGAAGAAGAACAATGGAAGACGCACTGGAGGAGGATACATTATATTCCGGAGGTAAGTTACCTCATTTATATTTGCTATCATGTAATATGCTTGTGCATATATAAACTGGCTTGTGCAGTTCAGCCTACATAAGCGACCTCAGCAGACTGCACGCTTCGGATTGAAAAACGTTCACATTGTTTACAAACAAGGACGTGTATACTGGCGTAATGGTGGATCTACATGCCGTACATTGTTAGACACAGTAATACACTTTCGTATCCTTCATGGCAACTTTCAGTAAGGCTGCACTGCAGGATCTTTTAAGTGTGTGCTGTAACATGATTCCATATATTGTTTACATGCAACGCAATTTCATACATTGCGCTTTACACTCAACATCGTTTTTTTATGAGTGCTGCGTTGTTTACGCAGAGACGCGAGTACTCGCGCACATGGTCGCCACATGCGATGTGTTTTTAAAGTTCATACGCGCTTACACAAATGCATTTAAACATTGTTAAAAACAGAACTAGATGATCAGTCGATGGGCATCTGAAAACAGTCATCTGAAAACAGCTTTTTATAAAACTAATCACTGCAAAATATTTATCTGAGATGTTCTGAATTTAGTTTATGTACATGATAGTTTATCTAAATGAGTGCTATTGGTGATATTTACCCATCAGTTATGTATATAAGCTTATGTGGTATTTCTGTGGACAATGTAGGCTAACAGCTGTTTATAACTCTCTTACAGGTTTGCATCCCTCTCATCAATACAAAACTATGAAGTGGAAAATCATATTCACACTTTTTGTACATAAAGTTATATGGTAACATGAGCCACATGAAGTTTACAGCTTTGTTGTGTATCAGTTTCTTAGTTTATACAAGTTAAGTTTTTGAATAGGGTTTGTTTCCAAATAAACTGAAAATGTCCCACTGACCTTCATTTCTATTTTGATTTTATTGTAAAATCTTAATAAACCACAAACAAACATGTATACATTTCTTTTTTCCTCACGTTCTTTACTGTAGTTCCCTCTCACATTCCTGCCTAAAGATTCATTAATCAGCTCATTATGCGAGTCTTTTGTTTCTCAGCTGTATATTGTAATATATAATATATTGTTTTATGTGAATGAGTAGGCAGAATGATTATTTTAAAGAGAAAACTCTAGACTACTAGATTCTGTTTAGAAAAGTCTTGTGAAAACATGTTTAGTATGGGTTTTGTGGACTTAAACATTTTGCTTTTTCAAAAACCACTTAACATAAACATTATTCTCTCAGAAATACAAACATACATACATGTAGCTCATATAATATTGTAGCCCAGTTTGTGCTGAACACAGTGTTATGAGACTGTTGCCATTATTATGTTTTAAAGCTCCCGTTTTGTCTGTGATTTTAAAGCTTTGATTGTATTTATGTGTTCATGTTTCACGTGTAAAAAAAACGCGATATTTTTCACACAATTTACTTATCTGTATAGCGCTGTTTTCACTGTTCTCAAAACAGGCTGATGTCTTCCTTGTTATGTGAAGTCCCTCCTTCAGAAATACGTATTGAGTTGTGATTGTGTAGTTTGTTTAGTGTGCTGTGATTCGATAGCAGCTTAGCTTAGTAGAGCCGTTTGAGCCAAAGCTGGTGACTGACGTATTCATGTGGGCGGAGTTTAGTCAACGAACTGTTTTACTGACGTCATTAAAGCAGGAAATAGAGGGCTGTACAGTAGTCCAAACTGGCCGTTTGTTGTAGGCTTTTAAAGAGGAATTCTATTGAAGAAAATATATCGCCTGGCAGTGAACTTTGAGCTTTATCATTTTACAGGTATTATTCATGCTATTATAGCAACACTACACACTAACTAGGGTTTAAAAAATAGTATCAGGAAGAACGTGACCTTTAAAGCAACTGAAAAAAGACCAAATGTAAGAACATGTCAAGAACCTCTGACAGTGTTCCAAAATTGTCGGACCCCAGAGGGTTAATGACAGAGACTTCATCAGGTATAAGACAGAATGCAATAAAATGTTAACATTCGGGTAAGATAATTAGTTGTTTACTATGATACTCACTAAGACTGCTATTTTGAGATAATGTTTATGTGTATTTGTCTGTTAACCAAAAAGACGCCAACATGAACTCGTTAGCTCTGTGCACGTCACATTTGCAAGTTCAAGGCGGCAGCTAACACAGTTAATCTCATCATCATACAGTAATACAGTAAAATGACAGTAAAAGAGATCACTTCAAAAATAAAATGTGGCGTTGAGTTCTGCTGTAAAACAGTACAAAAAGAAAAAGAAAGCCCAAACTATAAGCTGTTAGATCAGGTCTCCACACTAGACAAAATAAAAAAAACGATCCAGCCCCGGACGCCAGATCACGTCAGAAAATATAAGTTTACTGTTTAACAGGCATCTTTCAGTTAAAAGGTTGATTGATCGTTGCTAGAGAAGAGCACAAGCAGGACATGAGACGAAGGTTTAGATGATAAAATATAACAGAGTTTTATTGATGGACAGCTTAAGTTGCATATGTCTCAATGTTCAAACCTCATCCAACCCTCGTCTAACAAGCATGAATTAAGCATGCACTGTTATACCAAAAATATAACACGTGTGGAAAACCAGACAGGTCGAGAACAACGTGTTAAAGTGAACACAAAAGGAAATCTCAATAAGTGAAAGTAAGATCTAAGATTTGAACCTATGACCTCAGGTTCCCAAAGCATGGCACTTACTGCATGCACCACTGACTAAACGATTAAACTACTGAGTTGCTATAGAATAGAGCTTTAGATCTATAAACATTGATATCCAGCACTTACCAAAAGTGCAGAAATGACAACAGAGAGCACAAATAACTGAAATACAATGTATAGTATGAGAATCACAAAACTTAAGTGAGAAAAAAGTTAAGAAAAAATACCATTGCACATGGGTTTCAAACCCATGACCTCAAGTTCCCAAAGCATGGTACTTACCGCATGCGCCACTGAGTAAACCTGGAGTGACTAAAAAAGGTTTCAGAGCTGCAAGCTTATATGCCAAATCACTGAAATGACACAACAAAGCAGAAATAAACAGAAATACAAAGTATGGGGCAATCAAATAACTTAAACGGCAGTGAATTCGTGAAGAACATTTTGTACAATAATGAACAACAGTGGGCAAATTTTGTCTGATTCTTTTTAATATGACAAAGGGACAGCATGACAGGCACGGTCCGCTTTATAGAGGTATTTCTCAAAAATTTGACAGGCAGCAAAAAAATCTGTTCAGTCACGTCTGTGCGGATTGCTCCAAACATTATACGAGCAGAAACTGGCATAAAATAAACAAAATTTGTAAAAGGAGTAGCGAAAAAATAATTTACCATATGCCTTACAACAGGGGTGTCCACTCCTGCTCCTGGAGGGCCGGTGTCTCTGCAGAGTTTCATTCCAACCCTAATCAAACACACATGATCCAGCTAATCAAGGTCTTACCAGGCAGACTAGATACTTTGAGGCAGGTGTGTTGAGGGAAGTTTTAGCCAAACTCTGCAGGACACAGGCCCTCCAGGACCGACTTTGGACACCCCTGCCTTACAATAACACATAAACAGAATGATGGAGAATGACAAATGAGGCATCGTTGCAATTGGCATAAACCAGTGAATCCAGTTTCACCAAAAAAATTATATTAGACAAAGTATTTAGAAGTTATAAGCAGTTCTATAAGAACTGTTATAGTTCATAGCCCCTAGGTGGCGCTGTACTCTGATTTCCCAGGTACCTTCAGGACATCATGCCGATCATTGATTGACGGACAGGCGGTTCGGTCAAACCCGACATAATACATATTGACAGATTCGGCATGAACCAAAAAATCTGTAGACACAAAGATCATAATTTTCTGACAAACAGTTCAGTAGTTATTGGAAAAAATAGCTATTTTCAATATCTCATGACCCATAGGTGGCGCTGTCACCGAATTTGGCATGGACCCCCAGTTCATAGTTGACATGACGTATACCAAATTTAATTTCAATTGATCAAAGAATGACCGAGATACAGCCTCAGAACGATTTTTGTGTCAACCTCGTTAAGTTTGCGCTATTATTACTTTTAAATAAAGATAAATATCAAAGTTCTGTTCAGTCATTTCTGTGCGGCTCACTCCAAAGATCACCTGTGCCAAAATTCATAACAATTGCACCAAATTTGAAGGAGGAGTAGCGAAAAAACAAAATACTGTAAATTTCAAAATGGCCCCTACTGTAATGGGTGGAGTCTTACTGTTAGGTATTAAAAACAATAAGCATGAGGAGAGCAATCACCTGTACTAAGTAGAATTTTCATAGATCAAGCGGATCAGCAGTTATAACCATTTGAACATTGAATTTTGCACTGCTGGTGGCGCTATAGAGTTACTGCTAGACACCCCATTTTTAGTCACTTGACTTTTCAGGACCACCACTACAATTGTGCCAAATTTCATCATTTTCCTATGTACGGTTCATAGGGCTGCCATTGACGCCTATGGCTAAGAAACGGCAGAATAATAATAATACTAACAATTCCAATAGACCAATTTCGTGTTTGCAAAAAGAGATGACGTTTTTTGTGGGCGGAGCCAAACTGGTTGCAGAAAGTGACTGCTCCGCAGTAGGGTTGTGAAGTGTTTTAGCATTAAACCGTGATTTTTATGGATCCGGTGTTCTGTCGAAGTCTGATTCCTTTATGTTTCCCTTTAGTGCAATGTTTCTTATAGCGTTTTAATCACATTACGTTTATTTTTTTAGATAGATCAAAAGTTTAAATGGCTTGGCTACTGATATGCATGTATGTAATGTATATGTATTGTTCTTTTTTGCTAAATCAAATATTTTTACAGTCTGAATCGCTAAAGTACATGTAAAAGCAATACTATCATGTATTATATATAATAGCGTTTATTAAATATTTCATAATTTTACAGTTTTTATTATTTCTTCCTTAATAAATTATAATTGTAACATGATAAAAACGCTATAAGAAACACATGGAGGGAACAGACTTCGACAGAACACCGGACATCTTCTCTACTTATTTTCTATTCTAATTATTAAAAGATTTCCAGATGATTTCCTCTCTCCATTCTGTCCGTTTAAGGGCTTATTGTAATCATAAACACCTACGTTTATCTTCAAATGATGTCTTTGATGATGGTATTCTATAAAAATGAAAGCCATCTTTTTTGGCATTCTTATTCTGACACTTAACAGCACAACCGGACATTTTCCAGTGAGTTATCTTGCTCTTTTCACTCGTGTCTAATTCATTTCCACCGTTTTTCTGCAACCGCATTGCGCGCGCAGCTTGCAGTGACGTAACTGTGACGTCTACTCTAAATTGGTCTATAGGTGTCTCAGCACCTTCGGTGCTTGACCCCTAATGAATGAATAATATAGTAAAATATAGCTGCAAGCAGTGATCGGGGCCCAGCAACAATGGTCCTGCAACACACCATGAAGCCGAAAGGACATGCAATTGAAGAATGCAATGTAGCAGATATGTATGGAAACTTACAGGACTCAGAGATGAAAATGCACATATTGAATAAATGAAAATTTTGAAGTATAATATTTATTTGAATGCTGAAAGAAGGACCGATTAGTCCAATGCTGACCTAGAAAACAATTGAACCGCCAAAGCATCATACTTGTTACACATGAGACTTAAACCAAAAGAGCACAAACAAAATAATACCTGTAAAAATAATAAAGTAAAATACAAATAATAAATTGAAGCTTTTGACTCTAAAGTAAGAGACCTCAATCACTGCCCTACCCAGGATTTGAACACAAAATCTCCAAGTCTGATGCCTGTAACTCATTTGGTTGAGCTACAGCGGAGACATACTTACCTACAGCTGCTTAAGCTAGGTAGCTGAAGTGACAATGTGTATGTTCAAGTTTGAAGAGATTTTTCTCAAGAACAGAATATTTTTTTAAATCCCCTGAGGTAGTCAAACCTGTTCGAACATTTGACTCTTCATGACACAAAATTGTCAACCATTTTTATTATAATACCTCTGGAATTCATGCCCATCAAGCATTTGGTTGAGCTACTGGGAAGGCATGCATTCTCCCTTAAGATGTACTTAGTAGAATTTTAGTTGATTAAACAGTTTAAAAGTTATTCCTGATTGACAAATGTATTATTTTAGAACAAAGATAAATATCAAAATTCTGTCATTTCTATGCGGCTCAGTCCAAATATAATCTGAGCCAAATTGTGTAACAATTCAACAAACACTGCAAAAATAGTAGCAAAAAACCTGAATACTGTACTTTTCAAAATGGCCGCTACTGCATTTTTGAACTGGTGGAGATGCTTGGCCACCAAATTATTGCAAGCCGTGCAGAACATAGAAAACAGACTGGTTGAGAATAATAGGTGAGAATTAACTCAAAACTGTCACAATGGTAATGCAAGTCAACAATGTTTATTTAGAAAAGGAGAGATGGGGAGCAAAGTTAAATAGTTCAGAACCACACACGGCAATCACCCTCGACTCACTCTGGATGGAATCACTACCGCCGGTGTGAAGCACACACAACAGTAGGAGAGAGTGAGCCAGCACAATCACCACACGCGACAGAGGGTATGAGACACACGCCACTGAAGGTGGGTGAAAGGCGGAGATGGAAGATGTTAATCCAAAGTTCTCAGACTGGATATAATCCACTGCGGATGCAGATGTAGCTGATGCAACCCGGAAGTAACTGGTGTACCGCCTAAATACGAAGCGAATCAGGGGTGATGGTGATAGCCGATGAAAACCGGAGACAACTGGTGTACCGCCTAAATACGAAGCGAACCAGCTGATCCGAAAAACAAACTGAGTCAATAGAGTTTTAGTATAATCCACAAGCGAGTGTATCGGGGCGAAGACGAGCCTCAGGATGCCGAAATCCAAACCTGGGTTTACTGGAGAGAAAAACAAAGAAACGTCCGACAAGACAAGGCAGAGCACCTAGACTGTGACCAAACAAATGAGCGCGCAACGAGAGACAGGACGACGTGCAATATAAAGGGATAGGTAAACGAGACACCACCGGTGAACAATTACCGAAACGAGCGGGCGGGGTTAGTGAACACATGAGGAACCGTCACCACAGGTAAATAAACAAACACATACCCCACACACCACCATCGATCACCCAGAAGTCATGACAAAAACAAAATCTTAATAGAAAAGCATAACACATGCATCAGACGGGATTCAAACCCCATAGTTTGCTGAGGTTTTCGGAGCTACAAGCATTCAAAAAACTGAAGGTTTATTTAAATAACAAACACAAAAACCCACGAGGGGGTAAAACAGGTGATGAATGATGATGTAAAACACAAAACCAAGAAACAAACACTGAATACAACATAACATAAACTCTGAGGACTAGATTCAGGTAACACGGAGAATCACAACGTGAATAACAAACACTGAATCCTAGACGAACGAACGAGCACAAGACAGAGAACAAGAGGGAATAATAAAGACACAACTCAAATGGGGAACAGGTGCACATGATTACATAATCAGGACGAGAGCACATAAGGGAGTAGGGTAAAAGTGACAAGACACTGGGAACACGTGACACCAACACATGATGTGACTACACGTGTCCCCACACAAAACACAGTACTGCCATGATCTTGCCCTATGAAATCAGACCTGAATCTAACACAAAGGTCTGGCAAGACCATGACAGCGACAAGACACTGGGAACACGTGGAAGCCACACACACAATATGACTCCACGTGTCCCCACACAGAACATAGTACTGTCATGGTCTTGCCAAATGAACTCAGACCTGAATCTAGCACAAAGGTCTGGCAAGACCATGACAGAATCAGACAGTTTAAGTGAGAAGAGTTACAGTTTAAGTCAAGAAAAACATTTTGTATAGTAATGCACAACATGTTATAATCCAGTCATAATAATTTAATATGAAAAAGAGACAATGTCACAAGGACACTCAACTTCTCAGCAATGGCAGAGAATATCAAAAATGTGTTTGGTCATTTCTGTGCGGATTGCTCCAAAGATTATGTGAGCAGAGCCTGGCCTAAAATAGACTTAATTTGCAAAAGTAGTAGCGAAAAAACTACTTCACATATGCTATGAAATAAGACATGAACAACAGTTGGAAACTGACAAATGATATATCGTTGCAATCAACATAAACCAGTGAATAAAAATTCACAAAGAAAATTAATATCAGACAAAGTTTTTAGAAGTTATAGGCTGTTTTGTATAGTTTATAAACCCTTGGTGGCGCTGTTTTCAGATTTCCCAGGTACCTTCAGGACATCATACCGATGCTTCCTACCGATTTTTGTGCCGATACATTATATAGATTAATAGTTATCACTATTTATGACAAAATTCAAAATGGTGGACAGGCGGTTTGGTCATTTCTGGCATAATATTTATCGACAGATTTGTCATGAGCCAAGGAATCCATAGACACCAAGATCATAATTTTCTATCAAACATTTCAAAAGTTATGGGTACCAAGTTTCATTTCAATTGATCAAAGAATGACCGAGATAATGACTCTGAATGAATTTTGGGTCGACATCGTTAAATGTATGCATTTATAACTTTTGAACAAAGATAAAAACAGCGCATCAAACACGCAAGGCATAGCAATCACAGAGCAGAACCACCACAATGCAGAAAAACTACAGCAAACATGGCAAAAATAGAACATACGTGAACTACAGACAGGTTGAGAAGAACAAAACTTTAAAAGAAGAACCAAATACATGCCTCAGGCAGTGTTTGAACCCAAGAACTCAGAATCTCAATGCTTGTGATTTACTAGATGCGCCACTCAGTTGACACAGTTCAAGAGGGTAGCAGAAACAACAGAGACATATGCCAATCACCAAAGATGCAGAACTGACACGGCAGAACAGAAAAAACAGAAATAGATCTATATTGAGAATCAAAAAGCTCAAGTGAGATTGAAGACAAGAAGAACATTCTGTACAGTAATGCTATACAATGTAATATACAGTCACATTAATTTACTATGACAAAAAAGATAACGTCACAAGCATGGTCAACTTTGGAGAGGTGTTTCTAAGGAAGAAAACAGAATATCAAAAAAACTGTTCAATCATTTCCATGCGGATTTCTCCAAAGATTATAACAGCACAACCTGGCATAATACAGACAAAATTTGTAAAAGGAGTAGCGAAAAAACTATTTTACATATGCTTTAAAGTAAGACATGAACAAAATGTTGGAAAATGACAAATTACATATTTTTGCAATCGGCATGAACCAGGGAATACAATTATACAAAGAAAACTAATATCTGACAAAGTGTTCAGAAGTTATAAGCGGTTCTGTTACAGGTTAAAACCCCTAGGTGGTGCTGCTCTTTATTTTCCCAGGTACTTTCAGGACTTCATGCTGATGCTTTCTAACAATTTTGGTGTCAATATGTGGTATAGTTCAAAAGATATAAAACTTTATGACAAATTTCAAAATGGCGGACAGGTGGTTTGATCAGTCACAACATTATATACATTGACGGATTCGGCATGAGCCAAGGAATCCATAGACACCATGATCAGAATTTTCTGTCAAACATTTCAGTAGTTATGGGCAAAAATAGCCTTTTTCCATATCTCATGACCCATAGGTGGCGCTGTCACCAAATTTGATATGGACCCCCAGTTCATGGTCAACATGAAGTGTACCAAATTTCATTTCAATTGATCAAAGAATGACTGAGATACAGCTTCAGAACCATTGTTGAGTCAACCTCGTTAAGTTCACGCATTTATTACTTTTGGACAAGACAAAGCAGAATAATAACAATAATACTAACAATTGCAATAGGTGTCTCAGCACCTTCGGTGCCTGACCCCTAATAATAGGAAAACCATCAAACGCAATAGGGGCCTGCTGCCCTGTGGGCTTGGCCCCCAAATATAGTAATATAATGATGAATGAATATATGAATGGATAAATGAATAATAATGTAATGATAAAAATGATAATAATGAAATTGATAATCATAAAATAATATTAAATAATCAAATAAACAATTATATGGACAACTAATGATTATAAAATGATTATGATAATTATGTAAATACATGATTAGAAATAAACTAAAAAACACAATAATAAAAACATTCTGCACGTGATGATCTAAGGTAGGATCCATCAAAGCCTTATTCAGTCCACAGAAAGACAAATACTGTGCACCCAAATTCAGCCTACAATGAAATCACTATGAAAAATGTGCTGTGCTGCGTCAATTAATGGGAAATGAACTATTTGAGGGAGTGAAAGTAGCGCATTAAATTTGGACACCCCGGACACCCCTCTAGCTCTTCCACCTTATGGAGTATTCCACTGTATTGCATAGATGGGTTGAACACGCTGAAAGTCGCAGAGGGGAAAGAGCCGAAGCCCACCCAAAACTGGCCTAATGACGCCCCTGGCCTGTAGTGTGGCTTTCCACTTAAATTTTAAGTGTGACTCAAAATCCAGACCTCTATGGGTTGATACATTTGATTTCCATTGATATTTTTTGTTGTTCGCTACATCAACTATGTAAAAAAAGTATTTCATAAGATTATTTCATTCATCCAAATCTAGGATGTGTTATTTTAATGTCCCCTTTATTTTTTGGCGCGGCGTGTTATATAAATATATATATATATTTGACAAGACATCTTTGACAAGATGAAAACCACTATTTTCTGTTACAAACTTTCACAAAGCATTTTTAGGTAATAATAACATATATATATATATATATATATATATATATATATATATATATATATATATATATATATATATATATACATACAGTCTTGTTCAAAATAATAGCAGTACAATGTGACTAACCAGAATAATCAAGGTTTTTAGTATATTTTTTATTGCTACGTGGCAAACAAGTTACCAGTAGGTTCAGTAGATTCTCAGAAAACAAATGAGACCCAGCATTCATGATATGCACGCTCTTAAGGCTGTGCAATTGGGGTATTAGTTGAAAGGGGTGTGTTCAAAAAAATAGCAGTGTCTACTTTGACTGTACAAACTCAAAACTATTTTGTACAAACATTTTTTTTTTCTGGGATTTTTTGTTATTCCACTCCATGATTATTTAACAATTCATTCACATTTCTTGGTTTTGCTTCAGAAACAGCATTTTTGATATCACCCCACAAGTTCTCAATTGGATTAAGGTCTGGAGATTGGGCTGGCCACTCCATAACATTAATTTTGTTGGTTTGGAACCAAGACTTTGCCCGTTTACTAGTGTGTTTTGGGTCATTGTCTTGTTGAAACAACCATTTCAAGGGCATGTCCTCTTCAGCATAGGGCAACATGACCTCTTCAAGTATTTTAACATATGCAAACTGATCCATGATCCCTGGTATGCGATAAATAGGCCCAACACCATAGTAGAAGAAACATGCCCATATCATGCTCCATGCTTCACTGTGTACTGTGGCTTGAATTCAGAGTTTGGGGGTCGTCTCACAAACTGCCTGTGGCCCTTGGACCCAAAAAGAAAAATTTTACTCTCATCAGTCCACAAAATGTTCCTCCATTTCTCTTTAGGCCAGTTGATGTGTTCTTTGGCAAATTGTAACCTCTTCTGCACATGCCTTTTTTTTAACAGAGGGACTTTGCGGGGGATTCTTGAAAATAGATTAGCTTCACACAGACGTCTTCTAACTGTCACAGTACTTACAGGTAACTCCAAACTGTCCTTGATCATCCTGGAGGTGATCATTGGCTGAGCCTTTGCCATTCTGGTTATTCTTCTATCCATTTTGATGGTTGTCTTCCGATTTCTTCCACGTCTCTCTGGTTTTGCTCTCCATTTTAAGGCATTGGAGATCATTTTAGCTGAACAGCCTATCATTTTTTGCACCTCTTTATAGGTTTTCCCCTCTCCAATCAACTTTTTAATCAAAGAACGCTGTTCTTCTGAACAATGTCTTGAACGACCCATTTTCCTCAGCTTTCAAATGCATGTTCAACAAGTGTTAGCTTCATCCTTAAATAGGGGCCACCTGATTCACACCTGTTTCTTCACAAAAATGATGACCTCAGTGATTGAATGCCACACTGCTATTTTTTTGAACACACCCCTTTCAACTAATTCAACTAATTGCCCAATTGCACAGCCTTAAGAGCGTGCATATCATGAATGCTGGGTCTCATTTGTTTTCTGAGAATCTACTGAACCTACTGGTAACTTGTTTGCCACGTAGCAATAAAAAAATATACTAAAAACCTTGATTATTCTGGTTAGTCACATTGTACTGCTATTATTTTGAACAAGACTGTATATATATATATATATATACATATATATATATATATATATATATATATATATATATATATATATATATATATATATATATATGAAGAGTTTGGTTCCAAAACACAATAAATCCATTTTGACTAATTTCGGTAAAAACGTGTTTATAATACCAAGAAAGTGACAAGATGAAAACCCCTATTTTCTGTTACAAACTTTCACAAAGCATTTTTAGTTAATAATAACATAAAAATTACAATCCATAATTTCATTTTCAAAGATTTATTATAAAAACATTGAAAAATTATTTTTTTCCACAAAATGCAATAAATCCATGACAATTTTTTCCCAAAAATGCTAAAAATCTATTGAATCAATATATAAATGTGCATTTATCTTTGCCATGTTATATTCAATTAGTTGACTAGTTGTACACACTGATTAAACATTAATAAAAACACTTACTTTGTCATATTAAGAACACTTGTCATTGCTGCGATTATACTTAGGACGCTGTCACTTACCATTTTTCACAGCGATTAGCTGTAAAATGTTTTGGTCCTGCTCGATTTTCGTTGACTTTGAGTAAAATTATGGAAAGTTTTTCATAAGATCCGCTGTGGTCAATGTGTTAGCATTACAGAAGCTTGATGCTGTTGGGAGAACAACTGGTTCCCAAATGCCTCTCGCGTAAATCATTAGATGTTGATGGCTTACGTTTCTTTTCTGTCACCGAAAACCACCACAGGTTTATCAATGCCATCAAAGTATTATTTTGTTTTTGTTTGTTTGTTAATCACGTTAATCAACGTGCCGCCATCATTGTTTACAATGTGTGGAATCGTGCGCTGTGATTTGTTAAGCGGATTTTTTGCATTCTGTAGAAAAGGAGGGGTGGCGTTTATTGCGTTTTGGGAAAAAGGGAGAAAAGATGACAGAATAACACAGTGGATATTGGATTTTGCATAAAATTAAGAATTTTCTTTTAAATACTGACCTGATATAATACAGATTTTGCCAGTAACTCATTTTTTTTAAATGGCATATATATTGCATACTTTTTTCCTTATACTCAAAAAATTCTTTCCACCTCTGGTCTCGCCTATTTACATAAACAGTCAGTTAAAGGAATATGACTTGAAAAAACATTCAGTCAGAAGAATTATTTTCAATTTAATCCACACAGTCTTTTCTTTGAACAAGACCAGCTTTTTCCTTATGCCCCTCAAACACCAACACCTCACTCACTCCTTGTGTTGTTTGTGTCATTAGTGAAAGATCAGCTTCCCCTGCATACAGCTCTGTGTCTGTGGAGAGTGACCACTCCAAAGGTGATGTACCAGGCTTCAGTGAGGAAACACCAACAACTACCAAAAGGTATTTCAAGGGTTTATCTTGGGGTAATAAGTACTGAAATGAATGTTAATTATGAAATTTAATATTTACCGATCTTAAATTTGCAGTCATGATAAATATTTGAAAACCTTATGTGAAACAGCAAAGATCATTAATGCTGCACTGGGTTAACAGGTAAACAGTGTCAGTTGCCAACAGGGGCGTAGCAAACAGGGGGGGACAGGGGGTCACCCTCCCCAACTTTTACGTTGCGTTTACACCGCCACTGAGTGTCAAAGTGGCCAGAAGTCATTAATTTTTAATTTGAGCTGGCGGCGAGCTCCGTCGAGCAGTGGCGGATCATGTACAGTGTTAAGTGTTCTCTGATTTGTTACTTAGATTTGAGTGAACTAACATTCAGCCAATCACAAAGCGAATCACCTCTTGGACGCGTCTGCTCGCGGTCTCTGTTTCTGATGATTAAGCCACACATTGAATTGTAAAAAAAATTTTTAAACCTCCTCATATGCAGGCCTGCCAACCTGTACGCATTTTGTGTAGCAGGTACTCATTTTGACCTCAACGTACAGTGGTACAATTTGTCACTATAAACTACGCAAAAACCTGGTGACCCCTCTGCCACGCGAAGAAAAATATGTCCAATCATAGCACTGGGTTCATCCACCAAATAGGAAGTGGGGATGATTGACAAGTCGTATATCCAATCAGTAAGAGTCTGCTATCAACGAAACCACAAAATCCTGCGTGATCTCCTTACTCCACCTGCAGTTTCTAACAATTTTTTTAAACGGAGAGTCAAGACGTCTGACCCCCTAAGGTAAACTGGTCAGGGGGGATGTGCAAAGTTGAAATAATGAATTAGCTTAATCCTATGATGTCGACGGTCTCGCGGGCTGTCAATAAATTATAAATTATTGTCAATAAAATAAAACGTCATATACAAACTACATCAATTAAAGTTTTATATATAGAGAATATATTGTGTCACGTTATAGGTTCCTATGCTGTACTGTACTGTACTGTACTACTGTACTTTACACAAATCTACAATAAATTAAAGACAGACATACACAATGAAAAAAATGGTTCATTGTATTTAATCAATTTTTTTAAGGTAAGTGGTTGCAATCAATTTATTTAAGCTACATTTAAACAAAAAACATTAGAAAAGCAAAATAAAATATAAAACAAAATAAAATATAAAACTTTTGTTTAAATGTAGCTTAAATAAATTGATTGCAACCACTTACCTTAAAAAAATTGATTAAATTCAATTAATCATTTTTTTTTCAGTGCAGTAAACAGCAGGACTGTCACAGTTATGGTTGAATTTAAAGCATTATTAACTCTAAAATACTTAAAGGGATAGTTAACTTCAACATTTTAATTCAGTCATAGTTTACATAACAGAACAGACTGTCCAAACCTTTATGAGTTTCTTTATTGTGTGGAACAGAAGTTATTTTGATGAGTGTTGGTAACCAAACAGTGTCTGCTCCCCACTGCTGTCCATTGTATTTTCTCCTAGTCAGGGAAGGAAAACAGCCATTTTTTGGTCAAAATTATTTCTTCTGTGTTTCACTAAAGAAAGAAATCATTTAGGTTAGAAATAATATGAGGGTGAGTAAATGATAACAGAATGTCATTTGTGGATGAACTATCACCCACTATTTAACAGTAATATCACTTTTAACAGTGTTTGTGCAGACATGCTAAACTTTGGAGAATACAGTATTTAACATTAATAATGTTATAAATCACCATGTACGGCAAATTTTGTTAAACATGATTTTATCCACATTTATTATTATATTTAAAGCAGATTATGGCAGGATGGGAAAAAAGTGAGTGCAATGTGCAGCATATTACCTTGAAAGTTACCAACCCAGCAAACATGTTCCTTTGGGCCCCGGGCAGGGCCACTGCCGGCAAAAAACTACCGGCATGAAATGCGGGGCACGTGTGGGCCCCACACTATGGGGCCACAATGGGACAGCCCAAAGTGTGGGCTGGGTGTGGGTTTACTGTGGGCACACTTGGCAAAGTGTGGGCTAACTGTGGGCAACATGTGGGCAATAAATAGGCACCCTGCAGGGCTTGACATTAACTTTTTGAGGAACTTGTCCTTTGGACAAGTTCATTTGTGTTTCACTTGTCCATGCACAAAAGTCACTTGTCCGAGTAAAGATTTATAATATAATTTATTTTTTGTGTTTTGCTAATCAGTGATGTTTTCATAGGGGTGGCCAGGCAGGGGCCACTAGTAACTCTGGGGTGGCACATAAAATCTCTATCATCCAACCTTAAAATACTTTTTAGTATTATAGGTGCGTTAATCACAATGATGTATAACATACATTTGCTACAATACTTTCATTTCAATTAAAAATGAATTGAGATTAACATACAATTTATAGTCATAATTCAACCTCAAGTTTTTTTAAACTATTTAATCAAATAAAACTTTTGAAATTTACTTTAAAACCAGAATTTATATCTCCCATTGAAAAAAACTTTAGAGACCAGAAAATCATGTGAATTTTGTAGGCCACTGAAATGTATTTTACTAAGATTCATTTGGCTGCTTCTTGCTTCTCTTTCTGAAGAAGGATGCTATATCTGCTGCCTTTCTCTTCATTTTCCCACATTTCAATGATTGTCTGACATTGAAACACTTAAGCAAAACATTAAAACATTATCATGTTTTAAAAAACTTACTAGGGTAAATGTATCTAGATTATCTGTTATATATAAAATCAATCTTAATCCTAGCATTTACGCTGTAATATTTGTGTGGGATTTTTTAATGTACAGTGACGAACTCTGTCAGATTCAAATCGGCTGTCGCGGGGCGCACATACACGTAGGCACGCTGAAAGAGAGATTATGTGTTTAGAACTTTAGAAGAGAAAAAATACTGACTGCGGTTGAAGTGTCTGTCATTTATATTCACGACGGAGCCTGAAGAAACATCACTCTCCACTTCATGCCGCCCCGCCCCTCAGTGTTCGGCAATCAGGTTTCCTGGGCGCGCAGCTTGTTTATTAACAATAACAGCAAGGTGTAAACGTGTGTGTCTGTGTCGGCGCGCCGCGCTCTCTGTTCAATATACCGCTCGGTGTTTGCGCTGCGTGTTCTGCTCTGTCGTTAATGGCACATAACGTTAAGTAACATTGTTTGAAATTTAACTTGTCCAGTCGAACAACTAATTTTCTCTTACACTTGTCCTTTAAAAAATCCACTTAATTAATCCACCTTAATGTCGAGCCCTGCCCTGACTATAAATACATGGAAGTAAAATATAGAAAATGATGTGTAAAACATGTGAATTGAATACTGAATTTATTTTATTTAGCAAAACAACATAAAACAACTTATTACTAAACAAAAGAAACAGAACAATATGAATCTCCTCAGGGACACCAGTTGATATTATCTTCTGGACCTTCTGATTCTTCCCCCATCCTGTCACTGTAGATGTGGTGGCTTGGTTGCTTTTTTATCACAGCATCTAAGTGAAAATATATATAAAAAAATATAAAAATAATTTTTCGAACAAAAAGTCAATCATGATTAATCCAAGTAGGTAACTAATTTTAAAAGGGGTTCTCTGCATTTTAACATAGTTTTTAGCCTCAATTATTAATACTTCAAATACTTGATTTGAGACCTAATTTTAATTTGCTTTTAAGTCTATAAGCTATATATAAGATATCTTTCAGTGCAAGATAACATTGGTGTAGCGTATATAAGTAAATGTTTACTTGTAAATGTAAGCAAAGAGACTTTGGGATAATGTTTGTGTGTGTTGCTTGCTCATGACTCGCCCGGCCCGGATTTATGCGGTACAGCTGATCTTTCTTTTATAAGTCGGATAAAACTAAAAGGTCTTTATATATTTGAAGGATGCAATACTACTCTATAGGGATATAAGATTAAAGTAGTCCACCGGTAAAAATGGGGCCCATTGACTTTTCATAGTAGGAAAAATGACTATGGTCAAGTCAATGGGGACCATTTTTTGAGTGAAGTTCTCCTTTAACATGAGATTAGCAGAAACAGTGTGGTGTTTTATGTGAGCTTTAAGGTGGCAATAATAAGATAAGTGCTAAGATACTACAATTTATACAGTGTAAACTGCACTAGTTTTTCTTACCAAGTATTTTAAGTAGCTTTGTTTTATTGCTTTAACTGGATGTTTAACTGGCACCAAAAGGATGATCTTATAATTGTCTTTGTTTAAGAGTAAATATGTAGGATTTTATTGCAGAAAGCTGATGGATATTAACCAGCGAGTCACTATTTGATTTGTGTGAATGAGCTGTGTTCTGACCTTGGGCACAATAAAATCCAAAATGATGACAGAATTTTTTTTTTTTTATTAAAACTATATGCATCATATAATACATTATATGAGACTAAGGTGTACTTCAAGTCAAAGTGAGCTCTGACTATTTAGTTGTAGTTAATATTTGTATTTATCCATTGTATTGTAGCAAGCTTTAAAATACTTTACTTATTAGTTTATGTTGTGGAATTTTAGCCGCATCAAATAATACTCACTAAGAGTGAAAGTCAAGGATCACACAGACACACTGTCAACAGAATCTTCTTTGTCTGAATTTAATATATTCTATAGAATAGGCTCTCACCCCCTGGTGCCAGAAGTTTAAACCGAGAGCCCCGTTCAGAAATTTGAGCACAGATTTATAGTAAGATACTGAAAAATACAAAGTCATCCCATCTCCGCCCATGAACCAAAGATCGTCATCCTAGTTCCAACGTCACTTTGAAAATAACCTTGAATTTATCAATGACTAAGAAACATATCAGTTGAAGCACATCTGGTCAAATAGAAGAAATTATTTTGTTCTCAGTGAACTCCGTTTACAGAGTTTTTTCACTTGTTCATTAGTTGTTACTTATCTCATTCACTAGCCCCCCTTCATCTTATCTGGTAGGACTTTGCATAATGTTCTAGTCTGTGGACATTTTACTACTGAACAGATGTCTGGAAAGTTCTGGAAAGAACAGAAATCTTTCACTAGAACAGAAGAACAGGATTTTGCATTTAACAATTATAAGTTCATAAACTAAAATTAAAATAAAAAATCTTCCACTACACTCCTCCCTTTTTATGATTTATTCATAACTTCATGACTCTCATCGTTACATAGGTCTTTTGAATTGTAGTGAAGATGTTGAGCACAGTTAGAGTTGGGGTCGTGTGCCCTTGATGATTAATTCCCTCTGTAGATTCGGGTATGGTAGCACCACACCACGCAGTCGCTTAGTTGTCCTCCCTGTGGATCACCCCTTAGATTCCAGCACCAACCCTTTGGCAATGGGCAGCGTGCATCCAAGTGGCACGCTCTGCAATCTTTAAGGTGGTATGAGTTATCAGCAGTACCTGATAGGGCCCCTTCCACCATCTGGCTTTCCAGGATTTCCTCCTAAGATTCTTTACCACCACGTAATCCCCTGGTTTGATGTTGTGTAATAATTATTCTACTGGACGGGGTAGGGCTGCTTTAACCTGCTTGGAGATATTTTGAAATACAGAGGACATAGAAATACAATACTGCAACATGTCATTTTCATTTTGAAGAGTATCGCCTGTCACCGTGGTCCCCATGTGTCAACCTAGCAAAATGGGAATAAAAATGTTTAGGTAAGCAAGGTTTTTGATTTGGACCCATCCAAATCCCTTCAGGAGTTTTAGTTGCTCCACACGATTTCCACAGAGCTATTTCTGTTGGAAAAGAAAATGTTTGCATGCTTATTAATGACTCCTATGCAGTTTCAGCTTCATTTTCCTGGGAAATCTGTGTAAGAGAAAAGTTTGTGTTAGTAGTCATTAGAAATGCTTGTTTTGCAGCCACATCCTTGCGTGCATTTCCTCTGGATACCACGTCCTGTTCCTTTGTGTGTGCTTTACATTTGCACACAGCTATTTGAAAAAGGCTTAAAATTTCCTCTAAGAGAGCAGCTGTCAGTAAACCAGCAGTCAATGTAAATGGTTATAGATTGATTAGTAGCAATTTTACAAGCTTGTGTTAGTGCATGCAATTGAGCCACCTGTGCAGATTTGTGATGTGGTAAGCATCCGGATTTCACTACTTCAAAGTCAGACAGAACTGCCCACCCCACCCTATTTATGCCTCTGTCATCTCTGGAAGAGGAACCATCCACATAATGTGTGAGGGTGCAATTAGGTATGGGTGTGTCAGCAAGGTCAGGCCTTGGTGTACATACTTCCCGTAGGGCAGACAAACAACAATGTGGTGTACCTTCATCAGGTGTAGGTAACAATGTCACCGGGTTTAGTACCGTACATCTTTCAACTGTGACATTAGACATCTGTAACAATGCACAGGAATAATGCAGCCATCTTGTTGTAGACAAGTGAGATGTGCACTGTTCGAGCAATATGAGACACAAAATGAGGAACCAAGAGACGCAACTGTGCGTATCCTACAAACTCACTGCTAGCTTGTACAGCTGCAGCTGCCACTGCTCTGAGACATCCTGGCAGGCCTCTGGCCACCGCATACTTATTTTATTTCACGCATACAACTTGTCACCATGTTCCTGCAACAAAACATACAGCCATTCCTTTCATCTACCATTTGAATAAAAGGTTTTTAGGATCTGGCAACCCCAAAGTGGGTGCCTGGTGTAAGGTCTGTTTTAGTTCCACAAATGCCCTTTAGCCTTCTCTGTCCATTCTACCTTATCTGATGGTGCCAAAGGTGTCTCATAAATCATGTCATGCAATGGTTGTTGCATTTCAGAATAGTTAGCAATAAAGGTCCTGCAATATGATGTCATACCCAAAAACGACATTACTTGTTTCTTTGTAATTGGCCTTGGTATATTAGCTATCGCCTCTTTTCTCTTTGGAGAGAGAGACTTACCCATTGTGTAATTTCATATCCTAGAAAGGTTACTTTCTGGAAAGAGCACTGCACTTTCTTAGGGTTGACCTTATGACCTTCCTTAGCTAGATGAGTGAGCAGCCATATGGTGTTGTCTGTGCACCATTGTTGAGTCGGTGCTGGCACCAAGAGGTCATCTACGTACTGCAATAAAGCAACATCATCATCCAACACAAGTGTCTGTAATGAACAATGCAATGCAGGGTAGTAAATCGTGGGGCTCTTGCTGTACGCCTCAAATGTAAAAGCAAACCAAAACTGGCTATCAGGATGGACAGGAACACTGAAAAATGCATTTGAAATATCCACTACAGAAAACCACTGGCCGTCAGCTGGTATCTGTGAGACAATTGGGTAAGGGTTCGACGCATTTGGTGCTCTCGGTTGTACCGCAGCATTTACTGCTTGGAGATATTGAACAAACCTCCACTCTGTGGGCTGACCTACATCTCTGACCTTTTGTACAGGAAAAATAGGTGTTCTCACAGGTGAGTGTGGACAGAGAATAATTATCCCCTTTTTCAATAAGGCCTGAATACTGGCCTTATCCCCTCAAGCGCCTCCCTTTTAAGAGGATATTGGGGTTTACATGGTCTATAATCACTCTTTGGGGTGATAGTTACTGGTTCACACCCTTTAATCAAACCTATATCAAATTTGTCTCTGCCCACAGGTAATCAGGTACATTGTCAAGAACTTGTTGCGGTAAGTCAATAATAGCACACATCATATGTAATGGCAAATTGTTTTGTGAATTGAAATTAGCAGAAGTAGCTTTCTGTATTACAACTCTCTGTCTCTCAGTCATGAAAAAAGCAGCATAATCTCTTCTGTGTGCTGATAACTGCTCTGAGAACTGTACGCTATCTGCCAATGTTTCCCAATCAACAGCCTCGCTGCAGGCCTTTGCGAATTCACCTGCTTTTTCCAACGACTGACTAGTATTTTTTGCAATGGAGATGTGGGGTACTGAATTTTCAAAATCAAAAATTTGTTCCTGCTTTTCTATCAACTGAACGAGTGCCACACACCATGAGTCATTCCAGCATATATGGGTTAAAGTCAAACCCTCTGTCTTTATAGAAAACCATTTATCTTGCCACTCTCTCTATGTTATGTCAACAACATGAGCTGTGCAATGCATGTTTTCAGCTGGAATGACCTCGCTGGCCTGTGGCAATCTTATCTTCCCTTCAGCATGCAACTCTTCACTCAGAAAGGCCCATTCATGCACATATAACAGAGACACACACATAGACAACATTCTGGGATCCCAACATGAAATACTCAGGCCTTGGTTGTTACATAAAATGCTAGCATTCATTTTACACATCAAATCCCTTCCCATAAGGTTTTACCGGACACGCGTCAGATACAAAGAAACTATGCATGAACTCATTACCGTCATGCATACAACAGAGTGGAGCAGTAAATTCTTCCCTCACTACGTGCCCCATAGCACTCATAGATGATGTAAACTGCCCACTCAAGATGACACATGGGAGTTCATCTTTGCGTATGACAGAGTGAGTTGCACCAGAGTTTACCATAAATAACAATGCCTGTCCCTCAATCATTATTTCTCGATCAATCTCAAGCAAAGCAAGTTCTTCATTGCACAGAGCATTTCTTTCCCTATCATAAACATCAGAAAAAACAGAATTTGCAAGCAGATAATATGGCTTTTGTACCGCAGAAAAAACAAGATTGGACTCACCCTCTTCCGTCTGATTCTCTCTTTCCCCCTCCTGGCTTCAGTCCCCTTTTTCTTTACACCCCTCAACGTTTCCCGCGTCGGCCTGGGATTCTAGTTGCTCTTGAGCATTCAGGAAACGAAAACATTGGAAAGTGTCCTTTCTGTCCGCAATACCAGCAAATCTTCTCTCTCTGATTTTCTTGCCACTGCTTCCCCTTTCTCTTCTCTCGTTCTTTTTGTTGCCAGTTCTCCTGAACACGTTTCGAGTTGAAGTCCCCCGAGGAACCGTTGCTTCAGATAAGACTCTAATGATGTTACCACTCTTGTGTTGATGTTTTTATCTGGACTTCCTCCTCTTCCTATTCCAAGGTGCTGTCGAGGAGGATTGGTGAGTTTAGAGCTGGTGGTGGTTCTTGTGCTGGTTGTGGTGGGGGTGCAGTTGGTATTTTTGGTAATGCTTCTTGTGCGGGTGGTTGTGGGAGTCTTCTTGGAGGGGGTTGGAGATCATCGCCTAGAAGAGGTACCTTTTAACAAAAGAGAAATGTACCCTAGGTGGTGTACGTGCAGGTGCATATGGAGGAGGAAAAGACAGAAAGTTAGGTTCATCTTGTAATGAATTTGATGCAGGAAAACATTGTGCTTAATGTTTAGCTCTGACTTAGTCTGAGTCAGTTCGGCCTTGGTCTTTATCTTTCTCTGTGCTCTTATTTCTCTGCCATCCGCAATAATTTTTTTCCCTCAATAAAGTGAGTGCTTTTACACTCAAATGTTCCTTTAGGAGAAAAGTCATACCTTTTCTCCCACATTTTTACGCTTTCTAACGCTCCCGTGCTCTTTGATTTGATCACTCGAGTATACACACCATTTTCCAGATCCATTGACTCACTCTCTTTCGAATTACCCTGACCCATGGTCACGAACGAAAAACACTTACCGTATTATCTATTCAGATGCCACCACAACGGTTCTTTCCAGGATTCCGTCAGCTTTGACCCCAGAAATGGTTCAGACTCTCCCTTCCCTTAGACCTGGGGTACGGAGCCAGAGACCTCTTGTCTCAGGGGTGATCAGTCAGTCTTTCCCAAATCTCTGGAGTCCTCAGCTTTGGAATCCCATCCTCGTCGCCATTATTGTTGTAGAATTTTAGCTGCATCAAATAATACTCACTAAGAGTGAAAGTCAAGGATCACACAGACACACTGTCAACAGAATTTTCTTTGTCTGAATTTAATATATTCTATAGAATAGGCTCTCACCCCCTGGTGCCAGAAGTTTAAACTGAGAGCCCCGTTCACAAATTTGAGAACATATTTTTAGTAAGATACTGAAAAATACATAGTCATCCCATCTCCCCCCATGAACCAAAGATCGTCATCCTAGTTCCAACGTCCAAGAAACATATCAGTTGAAGCACATCTGGTCATACAGAAGAAATTATTTTGTTCTCAGTGAACTCTACCGTTTACTGAGTTTTTTCACTTGTTCATTAGTTGTTACTTCATTCACTAGCCCCCCTTTATCTGATCTGCTAGGACTTTGCATAATGTCCTAGTCTGTGGACATTTTACTACTGAACAGATGGAAAGAACAGAAATCTTTCACTAGAACAGAAGAACAGGATTTTGCTTTTAACAATTATAAGTTCATAAACTATAATTAAAATAAAAAATAAAAAATCTTCCAATACATTTACTTATGCACTTTTTGAGCACTTATGTTTTGGGTGCAAATATAAACACAAAGTATACTTACTCTTCAGCCAATGGGAAACATCAAAACACATCAAGAAAATAACCTGAAACAAAAGTGAACATAAATGTACAATTGTTATTAATTCAGAATTGATAATTCTGTTTAAATTCTTCTACTATAAACTGTGTGGCCATACTGTAAGTTATATAACCTTACATTTACGCGTCAAACCCTAACTTACATTGAAATAACTTGCGTTATAATTAACTAAACAATGTCAAATTAATTTAAAGAATGAGAATAATTTTTTTTATAGAAGGTAAAGACAAATAAAAGATCTGCACTACATTAGCTCATAGCTGCATCACGAGCTCAGTCAAACTACCAGCTTACATCAACAGTAAACATTAAAGTTCATAATATTTTAGTCATATCGAATTACTAACAACAAAATTAACATTTCTGTGAACTTATTTTAATGAAGTAACCAGGAATTAATGAAAACTTACCCTAGAATTTATCAAAGAAACGAAAACTGCCATCTAAGGTAAACATCGGTTAAATACAGATTTTTGTACTCATGAGGAACGGAGGCACGCACACGCACAGTGTTCGACTTCATGCGGCGCTGACAGGATGATGATGTCAATGTACCGCGAGAGCGATTCGAAATTAGACCTCTACTAATGTAATTTCTCGACTCGCAATACGTTGATGTCATCAACGTATGATGTGGGTTCTCGCAGCGCTTCATGAAGTCGAACATGCCTAATAACGCATAACAAAAGACAACATGTTAAAAACAATAAAGATGGTAAAGAAAGTGCTTCTCCTAGCAAAGCACTTCGTCCAGAGGGACTGAAAATTAGAACTTGTTTAACATTAAATATTTATTGTATTAAAATAAACAGAAATATAGTTCTTTCAAAGCATAGCTTTTAATATCCTTATCCGGGGGGTGTGTTCAATTATTTCTACATAAACATGCATGCACATTTTGTTCTAAATGGACAGACCTTTATAAAAATTTATAAAAAAAAATTTATTATGGTAAAAGTGTAGTAACTATGGTTTTTGACTTAACAACAACAACAATAAACATCAAAAAGAAATTATCTCCTAAGACAACCAATGATAATTATTTTACTAATTTAATAATAATTATACTTATTTTAATAATTTAAATATTATTAAATAATTTTACTTTGATTAATGGCAAAATAATGAGGGCTAACTAGAAAATATGGGGCTTGTGTGGGGTTTTCTGTGGGCAAGCCCACAGTAGTTTGCCCATAGTAAACCCATATAGGGCCCCAAAAGGGCAAACTACTGTGGGCCCCATGGGCTAACCCCCATGGGGCTCATTTGGGGTTTGGTGTGGGTTTGCCCTGCCCACACTGTCCCACAGAATACCCACAGTGGGCATGTTTGCTGGGAAGAGGTGTGTGTGTGTGTGTGTGTGTGTGTGTGTGTGTGTGTGTGTGTGTGTGTGTGTGTGTGTGTGTGTGTGTGTGTGTGTGTGTGTGTGTGTGTGTGTGTGTGTGTGTGTACCTGGTAATTATCACGTTGTGGGAAGATAGGAATACCAGTGTTTTTGTGACCTTGTGGGGACACTTTGATGTCCCCATGAGGAAACAAGCTTATAAATCAAACAAAATGATGTTTATTAAAAATGTGAAGTAGCAGAACGTTTTCTGTGATGGTTGGGGTTAGGGAATGGGGTAGGTAAGGGGAATAGAATATACAGTTTGTATGGTATAAAATGCATTACGTCTATGGAATGTCCCCACAAAACATGGAAACCAGAATGTGTGTGTGTGTGTGTGCGTGCGTGCGTGCGTGCATGTGCGCGTGCGTGTGCATGTGTTAAATTATATGTTAAAAACCCGTGTTTTGTCCTTTCGGCTGATGCTACTCTACTAAAAAAAAAAAAATCCAAAGTTGGCAGGTCTGCAAACGCAAGTTTAAAGTTAATCCCTAACTGAGATTTAAAACAGAGTTTAAAGTAATGGAGCAACAGGATTAAAGATAATCTAGTTTTACTGTAAAAAGTTTGGAAGTTTTGATTAAAGATCTCACTTCGATCTTGAAAATATTAAAAACTTGTAAAAACATTGATTTAGGTTATATATATTTTCATAAAATGTATGCATAAATTTACTGTAGATGTAATCTGTATACTAATTGAACACTTGTTTCTGTTAGGAAGTAAGAAAAGTTCAAATGTAGTGTAACAGAAATATTGTAAATATCATAAAATATCTTTATTTCATAAAAATAAAGTATAGATGGTCTTACATTGGTCTCAAATTCCTGCAGTATTTTTACATTTTGAGTATGATTTCACAAAAAAAAAAGGGTTCCTGTAAGCTATCATGGCATGTTCCCAAAACTGCCTCTAGGGTGCTGTAAAATGCCAATTGGTATTATATTTAGAATTTATTATTATGAACATAAGCTTTGATCACATCACCATAAAGCTGCCCCCACCATAAAGCACTTTTAAAATGGCTGCTTCGCCCCTGGTTGCCAACTAGTTAAATACTTTTTTGGATGATGAGTAAAAAACAATAGGTGCAATATAGCTAAGGTTTACTGCTGTGGTGAAACGCTTTTTTGTCTCTGTTGTTTGCATCGTTTGTGAAAGATCAAGTTCACTCATATCCAGCTCTGTGTCTATGAAGAGTGATCAGTCCAAAGGTGATGTACCAGGCTTCAGTGGGGAAACACCAACAACTACTAATAGGTATTTCAAATTTTTTTTTTTGCTGTTCACACCAGGACTGTGTTAGGTATACAGTATAATGAGGTTTTTCATTGCATAGTACCCTACGGATTGGGTCGGTACAACTCACTTTTGTTCTGTTTTTACTGGGTACAGTACGTAGTTCCCAAGACTTTTTTAAGCCTACCTTGGTTAAGGTTTCAAGCGAGCTGAGCTGATACTAAAATGTGACGTGAAAACATTGTAGATCAGTGATCACTGAATCCTCACTACCAGCTAGGGTGACCAGACTTCCTGAAAAATTCGGGACAGTCCCGAAATCCAAGTTGCTGTCTTGAATCCCGAATCCTGCTCTAATTGTCCCGAAAATTATAATGAAGCAAAATCTTGAGTAGTTATGTTTGATAAAACATGAGCGAGGAGGTGAGTCATCCTGCAGCCAGCCCCTGCCCGCTGCTCATTGGCTGCAGCATCTTGTTATTTTATATATATATATATATATATATATATATATATATATATATATATATATATATATATATATATATATATATATATATATATAGCTCAAGTGTGAATTTACAATTGTATTGTTTCTATTAATTTATCTAATTCGTCTAAACGCACAAAGAAAAGAGGAGCTTTTTTGTCCTCTTTTTCTTTTATAGAGTAGATTAAGAGAGCGAAAGTTGCAGCAGCCACGAGGACAGTTGGTCAAGGGCGAGGCACTGTGTTAAAAAAAATGCTTCTATACATATTTTATAAATGTATATGCATATGTACTTATATTAATAAAATATGATTGGTTCAGTAACTTCAGTTTAAAATTCATTGTCTTTTATTATTAAATTAAATAAAGAAAACTATTGGATGATCTAACTATTATGGTATGAAGTATAAAACTTCTAATACTTATATCAATTTATTTATATACATATGTACTAACAGTAATACGATTGGTTCAGTTTGAAATTCATTATCTTTTATTAGTAAATAAAATAAATTAAACTATTAATGTATGATATGCCGGATTTCCGCAATACTGCTATTATCCACCAGGTGGTGCTTTTCCACAACTTATAAAAACAAAAGTATTGCCCCTAGGGCAAGCAGCTGCATGTCTGTGTAAGTTTTAAGGATCATTCTGAATCTGATCTCTATCAAAAATATATATTTTTTGAAAGCAGAGGGTCTGTACTTTCATTTGATATATTGTATGTTTATATATTTAACCCTTTACACGCCATTGACAAGTTATCTTGTCAATTAAGAGAACACGCTTCCCTGCCAATGACAATTCAATGCAAATGAGCAAACTTTGAAATGTTGGAAAATGCATGTATTAAAGGAGTGTTTCAAAACTAATCAAAATAATTTTTAGAGGTCATGAAAAATTTATGTGATCCTGCAGAAAGAATACACTGTGAGAATCAAAATTCTAAGCCTTTCATGTTGCCTGTGACTGTTCAGTGCTAATATTTGTCACAATAACACTAGTAAAAAGCGAGGGGCAACCTTCCGATCTCTCTGATGAAGCCAATACGGAAGTGACTTAAACTGCAATTCATCGACTGGCCACTAGAGGCTGGCTCCAAAAGGGAGTCAATTTCCATTGACCAAGTTAAAAATGCCCAACTTTACAGTAGAAAATAATATGTTTACAGCGTGGTACAAAAGGTGTTTTTGGTCTGTATTAGGGATGTGCCAGAAGCCAAATACATTATTCAGAAGAGCACATATGGCCTCAAAACGAATAACGGATTCATCCGAATAACAGAAAAAATATTCGGCCTGACATAATCACGTGTTTACTGGTACAGCGCTAAATTATGACTTACTTTATTATGTTACGTTATTGATGTTTCAAACTTAAAGGACATTAGCAATTCAGTATTATATATCATAGTTTTACCTAGTTCAGGGCTGTGACGATTAAACACATGTCCCATTAAAAATACATGTCTGAATTCGATTCTGAATCACAAGGCTGTGATTATGTGTTTCATGCACAGCTACTGCATGTACTACAGCGTTTTGGTTAGTAGAAAGTCCTTATTAATATAAAATCATTGTTTATAATGTGCATTTAAAAAGCAACACTCCTTAAACAAAATCATTTAAAATATTCTTTATTATCATGAAAATACCTGAAACAATTTGAAGAACAGCGATATAAATATTCTTATAGACATTTTTATGGAATAGCGTTTGTAATGGTACTTCTTCTGTGGCACAAATGGAGTTTCTGCATGAGAGCGCCCTCTGGCTTTTGGATGTGCCGGGATTTCACTGTAATTCATTCAAATTCATTCTTTTAGAAAACATGCATTTGCATGATTAATTGTCACGACCCTACTCTAGTCATTCATTTATCAATTAAATATAAAAAATTATGAACAACTATGAGCACTGAAGATGTTGTGTATTTTATTGGTACATTTTGTACATTATGTAAATAGCATTTTTCATTAACCCTTGTTCATTACTGATACGTCATATGTACATTATAAACAGCAATTGGCTTTAGATAAACAGTAAATTTAAAAATGTAATGTTTAAATTATAACAATGGTGTAGTAGCATTAATTTTTATTTATTTATTTATGCTTGCAAGTAACCAGATACCTTAATAAATATTGGTTCAGAAATTTCTCGGTGGAAAGCACTAAAAGAACAGAGAGGAATAGAGAGTGATGAAGAACTGGCAAATTTTCTGATGAGCAGCTGAGTAGAAATACCAACAACGTTTTAGAAATACCACAGTTTACTCTGCAGTTTAAATAAACTGACCCTTATAAGAAGTTTTGTGGCATTCTTTATGCACATGAAATGATAACATTTCTTTCTCAATAATAGCATTGCATTAATCTGTAATACTTTTTCAAACAGCCTTCCGTATGAGACCTCAGATGCAGACTTTCAGAATTGTGAAGACGATCTTCCCTGGATCTTCAAGGTAGAAAAACTATTTTATTAATGCTAAAGATTAGGAAAAAAGCTTTACAGACTTACAGAAGTATGGCACTCAACAGAATGAACTCTTCTTCTCTCAGACCCCATAAAACAAAAGCTAGGGTTTTTATCAGTGGCGGCTGGTGCTAAAAGTTTTTGGAGGGTGCAAACAAACTCGAAATCTACTTTTACTGTATTAATGCAGAACTGCTAATTAGTGATGGTCGTTTTCGAAGCACTGCTTCATGAGGCTTCGAAACATTTACGAATCTTTTGTTTCGAATCAGTGGTTCGGAGCTTGTTTCAAACTGGCCCAAGTCACGTGATTTTAGCAAACGAGGCTTCATTACGTCATAACTGTTTCGAAACGTTTCGAAAATCCGATGGTTCACCACTAGGGGGAGTTGATCACATGGCCAGTGTCTAATATGTTTAGGTGAACTCGAGTCAGTTTTTTTATGAAAGTTCATAAAACATTTATCCTTCTGACTAATAACACTGCCATTTTGTCTACTTTTTGTTTATAGACAGATTTAATGACAAAAATGTGCATAAGTAAAAGGGTAGTTAGTTTTAATGATTTGTTTGCCCCAAATAAAACTAAAAACACATAATAGACTTTTAACTATGTCTTAATTAAGTTAAATAATTTTTTTAACATATTTTAATACAAATCTTGCTATTATTTTGTTAAAAAACGTGTGTTTGGACATATCTTTTACACTATTTTGGCCAGCAGGGGTCGCCAGCGTGTGTGGTGTTTCGAACTGCTTCGAAAAACTGAATCCATTTTCGAAGCAATTGGTTCAATTGATTCGAACCTTGAAAAGCTTCATTTCTCCCATCACTAGCTAATAGCCATTTATCAGTAAAGATTCTGTCATAAGCACTATTCGAACGGGATTAGTTTTCCAGATACATTGTTTGAGTTTCAACGTGTCCCCCAGGACGTCTGTGATTTTATGTACCGATTCGGACGGGATTAAAATTCTCAGGCTATTCCAGAGATGGGAGTGTCTGTTTCTTGCATTTGGGCGTTGCAGAAGAGCACGTGCTCCGGATACGCGTGTTTGTAATGTTTAATATTTTGCTTTAAATGTTAAATTATGACAGAACATGTAATTTATTAAATTAATTTTAACAAATCAAAATAAAATATACAAATCTAAGCTACTAAAGTAACGTTAGCCTACGTGTTTTATATAACTGTCTGCTTATAATAAACTCAAAGAAATGAAGAAATATTGATAAATAACAAATTATTATTAAAGGAATAGTCTACTCATTTTCAATATTAAAATATGTTATTACCTTAACTAAGAAGAGTTGATACATCCCTCTATCATCTTGCGTGCACGTAAGCGCTGGAGCGCGCTGCTCAGGGGGGCAGGGTTTCATATTTTATTGAAGCTTCCCTGGACGCCGCCATTGCTTAGCGAACACCCATCTGCTGTTAGCATCCCATTGACTCCCATTCATTTTGGCGTCACTTTGGCAGCGAATAACTTTACATCTGAGGTGTTTAAAGACTCCATTTGTCCATTAATTATTTCTAAAGAAACACGAAAATGTATAAAAGGCTCCATTACTATGTATCTTACGTTATGTCCCAGTAGAAGCAGTTTTTGTAAAAATAGGCTAACGATTGCGTCATAACCTGCGACTTTCTGTCGCACAGTAGAGAAATTACCGTATGGACTGGGAGAGAAGCTCACAGGCAATCTTTTACTGACTATGAGGCAATCGGGTGGACGTGAAGGCATAAAGTCAAGGGAGATTATTAATCAGAATAGTAACCAAAATGTGCTCCTGTTCACGCTCGCTGTCTCTGCAAGATTCAGTAGGTGATTCAGATTTCCCGTGGCACGGCTATTAGAAGACTTACAATTGTCAGACAGGTTGCTCACGTGACATCCACGTCATTAAGCTCAGTTTGAGTCTGCGCAGTACGCTCGACACCCAGGAAGTTTGTGCTTCTAATTGACTTCACTTGTCTCCGTTGAATCCAATGGGGTCGCTGTGTCCATTTCTTTTACTGTCTATGGCACTGCTACACTTGGATAGCATTTAGCTTAGCCCCATTCATTCAATGGTACCACTCAGATATAAAGTTAGAAGTGACAAAACACATCAACGTTTTTCCTATTTAAGACGAGTAGTTATACGAGCAAGTTTGGTGGTACAAAATAAAACGTAGCGCTTTTCTAAGCGGATTTAAAAGAGGAACTATATTGTATGGCGTAATAGCACTTTTGGGAGTACTTCGACTCGGCGCAGTAACACTCTCCCTCTCCCATTATGAGAGGGAGAAGGGGAGCAGATTTTTCAGGCGAGTTGAAGTACTCCCAAAAGTGCTGTTCCGCCATACAATATAGTTCCTCTTTTAAATCCGCTTAGAAAAGCGCTACGTTTTATTTTGTACCACCAAACTTGCTCGTATAACTACTCATCTTAAATAAGAAAAACGTTGATGTGTTTTGTCACTTCTAACTTTATCTCCGAGTGGTACCATTGAATGAATGGGGCTAAGCTAAATGCTATCGAAGTGTCGCAGCGCGCCCCATCGCTTACGTGCACGCACTAAGATGATAGAGGGATGTATCAACTCTTCTTAGTTAAGGTAATAACATAGTTTAATATTGAAAATGAGTAGACTATTCCTTTAATTAACGTTCCAGTTTAACAACTTTGAACGGAGTTTCTTACCTTTTAACGTTACTGATATTACAGTGGCCAGTCTTAACAGTGTTTGATATTCAGCTCGTCTTGATTTAATTATTTTATTTTGCCGAATGGGAAAAAACATCCATATCTGAATGAATGGGACTCAGGAAATAAAATATATGCGCATTAGTAAGACCTTACGGCAGATCACGTTGGCCAAAACACGAAATGAACCGCGTTTTCAAAAGATATTGCGGGTAAACACAGACATTTGCATCCGGACGGGATTAAATTTCTCAGAGGACCTCTGAGTTCGGCAAAAAAACAGTAGGTAAATTGCTCTGGAATTCTTACGGAGGTCGTCAGAGAAAAACACAGACATGAGCCCTATTCGGACGGGATTAGTTTTACAGGGGGACCTCTGAGAAAATCGTGCTTCTCAGAGGTCCTCTGTGTTTTTAATCCCGTCAGAATCTGCCATGTCTGTGTTTTTCTCTGACGACCTCAGAGATTTATTGTATTTCTTGAGTCCCATTCATTCAGATATGGATGTTTTTTCGCATTCGGCAAAATAAAATAATTAAATCAAGACGAGCTGAATATCAAACACTGTTAAGACTGGCCACTGTAATATCATTAACGTTATAAGAAACTCCGTTCAAAGTTCTTCAACTCCGGAATGGTAATGTTAATTAATAAAGATAATAAATTGTTATTAATCATTATTTCTTCATTTCTTTGGGTTTATTATAAGCAGACAGTTATAAAACACGTAGGCTAACGTTACTGTAGTAGGATTTGTTTATTTTATTTTGATTTGTTAAAATTAAATAAATAAATGACATGTTCTGTCATAATTTTACATTTAAAGCAAAATATTAAACATTACAAACACGCGTTTCCAGAGCACGTGCTCTTCTGCAACGCCCAAACGCATGAAACAGACACTCCCATCTCTGGAATTGCCTGCATCATTTTAATCCCGTCCGAATCGGTACATAAAATCACAGACGTCCTGGGGGACACGTTGAAACTAAAACGTTGTTTGGAAAACTAATCCTGTCCGAATAGTGCTATGGCCGATTCGGACAGGATTAAAAACACAGAGGACCTCTGAGAAGCTTGATTTTCTCAGAGGTCCCCCTGTAAAACTAATCCCGTCCGAATAGGGCTAAGTCAATTATTATCCATCACTTCATGTTTTTATGAAAGTAATTGCTTTCGTTCACATGTTCATTTCTAATCATGAACTTACAAGATGAGCATACATTTCAAAATGTGTTTATTTATTTGTGAAGAGAACACACTGAAAAAATTATTCATTCAATTTACTCAATTTTTTTAAGGTAAGTGGTGGCAATCAATTTATTAAAGCTACATTTAAACAAAAGTTTTTTGTTTTGTTTTGCCTTTCTAATTTTTTTTGTTTAAATGTAGCTTAAAAAAATTGATTGCAACCACTTACCTTAAAATAATTTAGTAAATTGAATAAATAATTTTTTTCAGTGCAGATAAACAGGCTGTGCATCACTTTACATGTTTAACATCACATGAAGCAGATTAATGAATGATTTCGCAGTGACAGACAGCTGAGGCGATACAACTTGCAAACTCTATGATGAAAAGGCAAATATGTACCAAATAACAATCAAATAACAAAATACTATTGAGATTACTGAATACGGGACTAAGATCGCTGCGGAAAGAAAACCCTCTAGGGGTCTACCACTAAGGTGATGGATAAAAAGACACGAGGTCTATAAAAAATACACTCTCTTAGCAACACTAGAGAGGCGCGGAACGAACTCCGCTAAGGGAAACATGGTGAATCAGAAACTTTCCACGGAAATACTCACAAAGAAACCACTAGGGGGCGCAATGTGGGCGCTAGCCTCACCCAGATAGTCAAGGATACATCTAGTGAGAGGCTGGCAGCCGATGCTCCGCAACATCGGCCACCAAGCGGTGGAGAAGACAAAAAACTTTTTTTGTAACGTTTTTGCCTTGATGGCCTTCCATAATGGTGCGGTTTTTGCGCAGCACCAAAAAGAAGGGCTCCAAGCCGACACATGAGCCGTTCCTCGATGTTCCCACTGATCTGACGAGAGAACTCGAGAGGATACCGGCTCAACACGAACACTATAGAATCTAGTGAACGTATTAGGTGTCGCCCAGCCAACAGCTCTACAAATATCTGAAAGCGAGGAACCCCAAGATGAAAAGCGAGGAAGCCCAAGATGAAGCCACGCTTCTGGTTGAATGGGCTCTCAACCCAAAAGGGCAAGGAATGCCCTGTTTCTCATAAGCCAGGGCGATTGTGTCTACAATCCAATGAGACATCCTCTGTTTAGTGACAGCTTTCCCTTTCTGCTGACCACCGTAACAGACAGAGAGCTGTTCTGAGGTCCGAAAGCTTTGAATGCGATCCACATACACACGTAGTGCACGCACAGGACATAACAAAGCCATGGCTGGGTCTGCCCGAAGGCAGCGCTTGTAAGCTCACCACCTGATCTCTGAAGGGAGTGGTGGGAACTTTAGGCACGTAGCCCGGCCGGGGTCTCAGTGTAACGCTGGATTCAACCGGCCCGAACTGAAGGCACGAATCGTTGACCGAAAATGCATGAAGATCCCCTATCCTTTTAATAGAAGCCAATGCGAGGAGCGTCAAAGGTTTCATAGTGAGAAACCTGACGCTCACCGTCCGCAGAGGCTCGAAAGGGCAGTCCTGAAGGGCTTTCAGCACCATGGACAAGTCCCAAGGAGGAATAGAGGGAGGGCGCGAAGGATTCAGCCTCCGTGCACCTCTTAAAAACCTAATGACCAGATCGTGCTGACCCACAGATCTACCGTCTATGGGTACGTGATGCGCGGATATTGCCGCGATATCTACTTTAATGATAAGTGGTGACAGCCTCTTCTCCAAGCGGTGCTGGAGATATAAAAGCACAATACTGATCGAGCATTCCCGGGGGTCCTCTCGTTGAGAAGTACACCATACAACAAACAGGTTCCATTTCAGCGTATACGCCTGCCTCGTAGACGGCGCTTGCGCTACAGTGATGGTGTTAGATACCGCCTGGGGTAAATCACCTAAAACCTCCGCGCCCCGTCCAGAGACCACACATGGAGGTTCCACAGATCGGGGCGAGGGTGCCATAATGTGCCAGGGAATCAGCCAGGGAGGGACTGTCGCGAGGAGAGTGAATTCTGTAAAACCAATTCCTAGTTGTCCGGTACGGCGCAACTAATAGAATGCGCTCCTCGTCCTCCCTGACTTGCACAGTGTCTGCACAATAAAGCTTACTGGGGGGAAACCCCGCAGCCAGCTGTGTGCCAGTGCATTCACGCCGAGTGTTCCCTCGGATAATGAATAAAACAGGCGACAATGGGTTGTCTCTGAAGAAGCAAACAGATCTAACTGCTCTGCCGAAACATTTCCAAATCAGCTGAACCGACCGGGGGTGGAGCCGCCACTCGCCGGGGCGCGCTGCTCATGAGAGCGCGTCTGCCGCTGTGTTCAGCGACCCCGATATGTGAATGGCACGAAGAGAGCTCAGATACTTCTGACTCCAGAAGAGGAGAGACGGGCGAGATGCAACAGGTGACGAGAGCGCAGACCGCCTTGGCGATAGATATACGCTACAGCCGCAGTTTTGTCGGTGCGCACTAATACATCTTAAGCATCAAATCACGTTGATGAAACGGACGAGCGCAAGATTTACAGTGCACAGCTCGAGGCAATTTATGCCAATGTCGCTGGAATGTCGACCAGACCCCCGAAGCGACGAGCCCGCCGTACGTAGCTCCCCACCCCGTTGTAGAGACATTTTTGCCAACAATAGCATGCCTGGAGACCTATCTCAGTGGCATCCACACCCTGAGAAACACTGGGTCTGACCACGGGGTGAAAGTGTGACGGCATCTCGATGTAATTATAATACTGTGAAAGCCGGTGAGCCACGCTCTCCTCGGGACTCGGTCATAAAGCCAACACTGAAGCGGTCTCATATGGAGCAGCCCGAGCGGTGTCACAGCCGCAGCTACTGCCATATGCCCCAGAAGTTTTTAAAATTATTTTAGTGGAACCGCAACCCTGCCTTTAAATGTTTAGGCAAGTCAGAATTGACTGAACACGTGCTTCTATGAGACGTGTTGTTAAATCGACCAAATCCCGTTATATTCCGAGAAAAGAGATCCTCTGCACGGGGCAAAGTTTACTCTTTCCCCAGTTGACCTGAAGACCGAGACGAGCGAGGTGTTTAAGTACACGATTTATGTGTGTGCACAGCATCTGACGAAACTGAGCTATTATGAGCCAATACGCCAAAACGCAAACACCGCTCTCTCTCTCAGGGGCTGCAGTGCGCCCTCCGCAACTTTCGTGAAGACACAGGGAGAGAGAGAGAAAGCCCGAACGGTGAGACTTTGTACTGATTTGCCCACCCCTCGAACACAAAGCGGAGAAACGGCCTGTGTCGGGGAAGTATGGAGACATGAAAGTACGCGTCCTTCAGGTTGAAGGCTGCAAACCAATCCTGTGGGCGGATGCATTAAAATATGCTCCTCTGCGTAAACATTTTGAACAGCATTCTGTGAATGTGAATTCTGTGAATTCTCGACTCAGTACGCAGATCTAGGATCGGACGCAACCCGCCACTCTTCTTGGGTACAATGAAGTAAGGGCTGTAAAGCCCCGACTTTATCTCGGCTGGAGGGACCGGCTCGATCGCGTCCTTCGCCAATAGGACAGCAATCTTCCGCACGCAGTATGTGCGCATCGGCAGCCTTCACCGTGGTGAAGACTGAATATTTGAGAGGTAGCCGGGCACATTGAATGTATAACCGAGACGGATCGTGCGTAAAAGCCAACGCGACGGGCTGGGAAGCTCTTTCCAGGCCCCCAGATACCGAGCGAGAGGAAATTAACGGCACGATGTGTACCCGTGGCGAGCGGACACGGGGAACTCAACGACGCGTGGTCTTTGGCCGCATTGTGAGATGTTGTGTGTACTGAAACACTCACCCGAAACCGCTGATGGATGCTGAGCAAAGGGGCTCCCTTGTAGATGTCCCGCTCGATACATCCGCTGGCGAATGAGGAAGAGGAGAACGTAGGGTTTTGAGCCCGTCCGAAGCTCCTATATGCCTCCGGGGACCTGGAGAAAGAAGAGGAATTCGCTCTTTGAGGTTAGTGGGTGCCGATTGAAGTCGGCGGAACACAAAACGAAACCAAGGATTCCCCACCCGGCCCTCCTACCGGGTGGGGGGGAGACTGATGTTTTCACCATCTCCTGACGAGCGATCCTCTCCATCTTCAGGTCGCCCGACTCAGAGCCGCTAAGTTTCATTTTCCACCTTTGTAGCGGGCTGAGTGGGCGGGTGAACAGCTTACGACAGGTTCCTCAGAGCTGCCGGGATGAAGGAACGAAAAAGCCGTAGCAGGACACCCTCGGCGAAAAGCAGACCAATATACTGACGTAACGGAGGGGGCAGCTAGGCTCCGACGTGGCATGAAGCATCAGTCTGCTCTAAAGCGGCCGATCATTGTTGGACACTCTCAGCCGCGTCGCCGAAATGGCTGGTCTAAAAAGGAACATTAGGGCGATTATTAATGACCTACTTAATGCCCGCAAGACACAACCAGAGATGGCGTCCCTGGACCACCGGGGGGTGGGCATAGCACGTCCGGCGGCCTGTGGGGTGAACCCAGTCGCTCGTAGCGCCAGGTCAGAGCCACACAGGATTCTTTAGTTGCCGGACCGTGACCTCGCCTGTGCAGATCCTTCAGTGCCGTAGCCTGGCGGACCTGCATCGCGCCATGGCGCGCACGGCAGAGGCCGCCTCTCACAAGCCCGTGGGTCTGTGAGGGGAGGGAGGCTGGTCTCTTGGAGCAGCATAACCCTTAGCGGCCCCGCCGTCAGAAGAGGTGAGAGGTGATGGCTGAACGGTCGGTTCCGGGAGGAAAACGAGTTTTCCACGACCGTGTCAACCAACATGCACCCCGGGAAGAAAGGCACAGAAGGTTGGGGCTGTTCTTGCAGTCCTGAAGTGCCAATCATCTAGGCGGGACGGTGCGGGTGGGGGAGGAGCTCTCCGCTCCACACAGACCGTCTCCGCGCTCCCGAGCGTACATGGCCGCCACTCGGGGTCAACACGGGAGCCCCTACCCAACCCGAAGGCGGGAGTGGGTCCGAGTCGGCGACCGAATAGACGACCCCCTCTCCGATGCTGTGACAGACATAGAATCCTCGTGAGGACTGAAAGAGGACGAGAGCACGTAGAACACGCGCCACCCGTCTCTTACGGCACCTCTGGCTGTGGATGGGGGTGCTGAGAGTCACTGGACGAACCAGCTAACTGATTCAGCACCGTTTATACGGAGATAAGATTTCCGGAGTTTTGCCACCGCACCTTTAACGGGGCTCCGCAACGGAAAAAAGGGGGTGACGTTCCCGGAGGTACGAAACCCGTCTCCGCCATCCAAGAGGTTCACGCTCTCTTAGGAGTATGAACCCTCCACAAACGCCGCCTCCGCATGCACTCTTGCGCACGAGAGAGGACGATCGTGGCCACCCGGGGACCCATACATTTGCCGCATCCAGAAACACGGACAGAAAGACATCTTTAAAAAGACGCTCCTGCCTCAGTGCAAGTGAAATGCTGTCTTTAAAAAGACGCAGAACACCGCAATACTCTTTTAGAGGAAACACTCTTTTAATGTACTGATGTTGATGAAGCACACAGGGGAACGGCTACGCACACACTCAACTAAGAGAGGTGGAACACCCGCGAGCCTCCACTGAAATGCCTTTGCCCAACCAAATCAAACACGCAGAGTTCTCCAAAGAGCAGAGAGTAGCTTCTCGTGAGCAGTCAGTCTGCCAGCTTTCGAAGCTAAAAAGCTGATTTGATAACTGCACCTGCCGCTCATTAAATACCTGTGCGGCGGGGCGGCGCCGGCAGATGCAATTATCTGCATGCCAAGTTCATTGGCGTTTTAAAGGTTTCTCGAAGCAGATAGGTCACCTGCGAAGCGGTTCCCAATTCGTCGGTCACGACGTGACGTCGTAGTGACCGACTGAAAGGGAACTACTTTCTTTGTAGTAAAACCATGAAAAGGTATACTTGTGAGTTTATAAGAAAATATTGCAATAGAATGTAAATACACATCATGCATTATGTTTATTTTCTTAATATTACGAAAGCACAACATTAAGTTTTTATTGGGAGTGGACACAAAAAATAGACACTTTAACATTTTAAATAATGTATAAATCATATCTATATGTCCAAAATGAGCAGAGTAATCATTGCATAGTGATTTGAAAAATAAAGAGTTTGCGGTGCCACAGACGAGCAAAGAGAGTTAAACTCCATAAACAACAATGTCGACCAAGTCACGGATAACAGATTATCTGAGCTCTCGCTCTTATGCTGTCCAAACAATGCCAGCTCAAACACGCCACAAAATTATGTGCAGTCTATCACATTCAGACTTTAAAACAGCAAACAGGGAAAACAATAAAAGGCATGGCTTACATAGCATAGCTGTTTAGTAAATCTTTCCCTAAATCTGTGGTTTTCAAACTTTATCAGAGTACAGGCCGGCACTACCTACTGCAGGGGTTCCCAAACTTTTTTCCTGCGCACCCCCTTCTATGTTCCAACCGGGTTGGCGCACCCCCAATCACTGCTTAAAAAAAAACATGCTAAAAAGATTTGTTTTTAAAGACTCATGTTTAATCATGCGCAAATAACCAGGGGCCGGTTGCAACAGCCGGACGTTAAGAAGTTGGGTGTAAGTCCTACGTCGAACTTAGCTAAGTCTGACATTGTGAAAAATATTTACGCGTGTCTGAAACTACGACCAGACGCAGCTACGCTCAGCGTAGATGATGCGCGCCCCCGTGTATGCGTTTAACCACTGTGGTATTTAGATGCCATTCGAGTTTACTATGGTAAAAAACGTACACTTACTGCCGTCAGCTAATAGATGATAAATGAGAGTTTCCTCATGTTTACCAGTGCGCTCTCCTTCTAGATGCGTGCGTAACGTGCAGACCCATCATTCACGAAATATGATTCATTATAATCATATTGAATCATATTCATTATAACAGCTCAAGTTTAAAACAAAATTAAATGAGAGCTTTTAATAAGTTCTCTACATTGTCTTTAGCACTATTCGGACGGGATTAGTTTTCCAAACGACGTTTGAGTTTCAGCGTGTCCCCCAGGACGTCTGTGATTTTATGTACCGATTCGGACGGGATTAAAATGATGCAGGCTATTCCAGAGATGGGAGTGTCTGTTTCATGCATTTGGGCGTTGCAGTAGCACGTGCTCTGGATACGCGTGTTTGTAATGTTTAATATTTTGCTTTAAATGCAAAATCATGACAGAACATGTAATTTATTAATTTAATTTTAACAAATCAAAATAAAATATACAAATCCTACTAAAGTAACATTAGCCTACGTGTTTTATATAACTGTCTGCTTATAACAAACACAAAATAATGAAGAAATAATGATTAATACAATTTAATATCTTTATTAATTAACATTACCATTCCGGAGTTGAACAACTTTGAACGGAGTTTATTATAATGTTAATGATATATCAGTGTTTAGTCTTAACAGTGTATGATATTCAGCTCGTCTTGATTTAATTACTTTATTTTGCCGAATGCGAAAAAACATTCATATCTGAATGAATGGGACTCAGGAAATACAATATACGCGCATTAGTAAGACCTTACGGCAGATCAAGTTGGCCAAAACACGAAATGAACCGCGTTTTCAAAAGATATTGCGGGCAAACACAGACATTTGCATCCGGACGGGATTAAATTTCTCAGAGGACCTCTGAGTTCGGCGAAAAACAGTAGGTAAATTGCTCTGGAATTTTTACGGAGGTCGTCAGAGAAAAACACAGACATGGCCGATTCGGATGGGATAAAAAACACAGAGGACCTCTGAGAAGCACGATTTTCTCAGAGGTCCCCCTGTAAAACTAATCCCGTCCGAATAGGGCTTTTGTAAGTATTTATGTATTTTATTATATTATTCATTGGCGGTCTCTTTACCATGCATGAAAACACATTGGTCGCATATCCTGTGCATTAGACGTGCCCATGTCTCGTCATATTTCATTATTTCTATTTTTGCCATAAAAAAGTTTCTCTCTCTTGGTCCCTCCTCCTTCGTGACTAACAACTTTATCATAAGACGTCTCACACTTGACAGTTTCCCTGATTTCAGCCAATTAAGCATATTTATAATATATATGGAATGAATGAAACGAGTTGGCACACATTTAGGCTGCAGTGCATAACAGAAGAGCAGTGCGTAGAAAAAGACAGCAGCTGTCTTCTACGTTTCTATCAAAAACTAATTAATTATAGTTTTTTTATTTAAATTAAAAGTGATTACAAAGGAAATGTTTACTGTTCATTTTTTTTTTTATTGTATGGAAAAATCCCACTTAAAGAAACAGACCGCCATTACAGTTTTCCTCTCGCGCACCCTACTAGTACTGCAATACTACTACTACTAATACTATGAATAATAATGATAGTAAATCATGTCTGCTTTAAAATATTTAATTTGTGTGGTATTGCATCATTTATAAAAATTTTTTAATGAACTGCAGTGTTTCCCCTACCATTATATAAGGGGGGTGCCCGCCCTCCTAACGGCTCGGCCCGCCCCCCTTGAAATTCAAGTCAATTTTATTTGATTTGTTATTTTATTAAACAAACTAAATAGGCCTGAAGTAATATGTTATTTATCTTATTTCTACGATGGCATGTCTTTTCCATCTGTGTTTGCACGTTTAAAATTTTCCAATTGAGTGCGCACATATTTTACTGTTCGGCTTAATTCACTGCGCGATCTCTCTCATGTTGCCTGTAGCGCTCTCTCTCTCTCTCTCTCTCTCTCTCTCTCTCTTTCTCTCTCACTGACGGTGTTTTCTGACGGTGTTTTCAAAGTCCGTTCCTCCGTATACTTTCTTTTTTGGGTAAGCATCAAAAGTCATGGATGTTACTGACAGAGATGACGGCTGAGTTTATCATGACTTGGCGAAAGGTTAGTGTGTTTCCCACACAAACGCGTATTGTGTAGTAACTGTGTAACAGTAACAGTGTATGCTGTCATTTCCGATTTTGCATCGAATTGTCTGCGCTATTAGGCTACGGGATATACAATAAAACTCCCATTTGAAATAAAAAAGCTCATAACACAACAAGACATGATGATGAGAAAAGCAACAGCAATAAGTCATCAATGTAAATGTATGGCGATTTTATCAGACGATTATAAATCACGTTTATTAGGGATGCACCGAAATGAAAATTCTTGGCCGAAACCGAAAACGAGGAAAACAAGGCAGAAAAACCGAAACACCGAAATAAATTATTATGCCAATTATTTGTACAAATGCATTTATGGCTATCACTAGGGATGGGTATTGTTAAGATTTTAACGGTATTACTACTCTTACTGATACTGCTTAACGGTCCGGTACTTTAACGGTATTCTTATCAGTACTTTGGCCAATGTTAACATTTGATCATGAACCTATGTTCACATGATTAAGTTAATTATGTGTCTGCATTTCATTATTACAAATACATTTTTGGATATCATTTCTAAATAATATACATATATTTGTTAATGCACCAGCATGAAAGCTGCAGAAAAAATACTTTAAATAGGATATTTATCTGTAGGCTATTTTGTAAACTAACTTGAAGTGCTGTGCATTTAGCCAAATAAATGTTTACATACTGAATTTTCTTTATTTGGGATTTTAAAACAAGTAGAAAATATGTTGAATGCATAACGTCATTTCTCCCAAAAGAAGTCAACAGAATTTCAACGTAAGGTAACCAATTAGGGATATTGTACATTTGTTTTAAATGACGTGAACAACGTTGATTCAACATGATGTTAGCATACAGTACATGCCTGACAGGCGCGGTGGGCGCGTGCAGCAGGTGACGCAAATTATGGGTCCTCCGAGGATTAGACCGTCTCATTTCAGTTCTCTTCGCGGACTTCTCAGGCTGCCACCTTGACAGACCGAGTGCTCACCTTTTAAGATCGTATGCTTAGCAGGTCGCAGCCCTTGAATTGGGACACAGTTTCTGTCTGCACGTAATGCACTTTTGAAAGATGCTTTATCAGATTGCTTGTGCTTCCGCCCTTACATGCAAACATCTTGTTGCACTTACCTGTATGACAACGAGCGTTGTCTGCATCAACTCTAGTAAAGTATAACCGCACTTTTGAACATTTTGCTCTCTCCGCCATTGTCAGTCTTGTTATTAAGCGGGAATTTTCGTGCTGTTATGCGTATGCATGCGCCGCGCTCGTCGTTGTGTGTGTGTGAGTGTGACAGACAGCCTCTGTGGCGCGCATGAGAGATCTCGCAGATCTCACAGACAAACATCTTAATATTATCTCAAATTAGAAATTATTATTCAAAAACATTATTATTCAAGTATACATAGAACATTTATTTTTATATTTTTCTCCAGGACCGAAAGCAGAACCGATAGCGTCAGATCTTACTGATACTACGGTCTTTAATAATTTAGCCCCGGGGCAAGTTTAATACTGGGTTCCGGTACCCATCCCTAGCTATCACTGTGTACTAACTTTACTAGGGGTGTGTTACGGATCACAAAACTCATGGTTCAGATCACATTACAGTTTTTGAGGCACGGATCGGATTATTTTTCAGATCAGCAAAAAGGGGGTGGGGAAAATCTAATAACAAATAAAGAAATTACAAACATTTATAAAAAAAGAACAAAGCTGCACATTAATAAGGGCTAACATTAGCCTTAGGTATAGAAATAGAATTAAATGAGTCATAACACTGTCTTTATTGTATAAATTAAATATATTATTATTTTTAGAGCTATTTGTCTCTTTGATAGACTTAAGTAGGTTAATTGAGGTTACGGTCTCTTTAAATAAGCAGAGACTGGTTTATGACTGTAATCTATACATACACTTAAGACATAAACAAATGTTTTTATTAGAAAAAGAATACATTGGAGATAATTTTGTTTATATGTGCCCTGTCGATAACAGAAAGATTTTACGTTCTCTTGTTTGCGTCTCACTCGTGTGTGCACTATTGAGGGCACGTAAACGCGCGCGCGCGTGCACAGAGAACGAAGGCGAATCCCAAACAGCGCAGCATAAAAACGTTACGTTGCTTTTCATTGCTTTATTCGGCACATGTATGTTAATGGACTATACAGTATGAGACACATTTGCGCGACTCTCTCTAAAGTTTACACATCAAGAGTTCTGATCTTTGAAGAGCGTACTCACTGTGATGATCACGTCTGGACTGGACACAACTGCATGTGCCTCTGTGCGTACTTTAGCGCCTTTTTGCGGTTAAATACATCCATGCCGCATACATGTTGCTTCAAACAAGCACGTGCAGGTCGCGGTTTCTGTTTGCGTCATCACAACATTTCGGCCATTTTCGGCCGAAAAGTTTCGGTGGCCGAATATTCGGTGCATCCCTAACGTTTATATATCAGGATTTCAGCAGGGTTAACAGCTCGTTGTATTAAACACAAGGTGACTGGGTCGTGTTTACTCACAACTTAGTCTACTCGTTTTATGTCTGACAACAGAACAGATTATATGTAAAAAAAAAAAAAGGATTTTTCTCTCCAACAATCCAAACAATGCATAATATAAATTTTGTTTATCATATAAATGTATTAACTCTTTCACCGCCAGCATTTTTAAAAAAAGTTGCCAGCCAGCGCCAGCGTTTTTCATGATTTTCACCAAAGTTTAATGCCATCCAGAAAATTTTCTTCTTTAAATATATAAACATACAATATACCAAATGAAAGAACAGACCCTCTGCTTTCAAACAAAAAAAACCGTTTTATCCTACCTTTAGTGGTTATTTTGCAATCAGCTTTTGAATATGGGTAGGTTTTTGCAAAAACACCATATTTTGAGCAAAACGCAGAGATAATTCCATTTTTATGACGGACTTTTCATAGAGATCCCATTCAGAGCGATCTTTAAAACAGACACGGACATGCAGCAGCTTGCCATAGGGCAATACTTCCGGTTTTAAAAAGTTGCGGAAGGGCGCCACCTGGTGGATAATAGCGGTATTGCGGAAAGACGGAAAATCTCGTCATTGGCGGGGAAGCGTTTTCTCTTAATTGACGAGATATCTCGTCAATGGCGGGGAAAGAGTTAACTAACATTGACGAACAATGAATGAGCAATACTGTATATTTACACCCCCCCCAAAGCTGTAAAACTAGGGGAAACAATGAACTGATATTTAATTTAATTCTGAAAATTAGATGGGTGTAAGGGGCCTCGAACATTAATCTGCCTTGGGGCTCCAAATTTCTAGAACCGGCCCTGATCAGTGTGCATGTGTGAACGTGTGTGTTCATTACAGGGCTTTGAACCAATTTTTTTCCCCAATTGGTTCGTTCCGAACAGAAACAGTATTTTAACGTTTCCGGTTTTCCTGTGCATACAGATAATTGTTCACTTGAGCACCTTTTTGTGGTTAAATTGTTTAAAATCACTTAAGTGTTAACATTTATCAACTTTCACCCTATTAATCCGCGAATTGCAAGCAAGCCGAACCTTGGGTCGTGATCTGTACGGAATGGATCACGGATCAACGGCGATCCGTTACACCCCTAATTAGTATTAAAAAAAACATCTTAAGATACTTGGTAGTAGGGGTGTAACGATATTACGAACCGAACCGACCGATCGCGATACACCACCCACGATACGAATTGCGAACCTCCCGTGTCGTGTCGCAATACTCTCACGCCTCCTGCTGCCCATTGTTGAGGTTAATGTCACTAATCTCTGACTAACTAATCTATTTATAAAAAAAAAAAATTGCATATATTTGATTAAATTGTATTAGTAACGACTAATAAAAGCTTTTTAAATGCTGTTCTAAATAGTATATTCCAAAGTTACTGTTTTCCAAGTGCATGTCATGTCATGTCACGTGACTTGGGAAGGCGTGTCAGATCGGCTTAACCGAAGTGAAATAGAAGAGCGCGAGATCATTCTCCAGAACAAAAGTAAAAATGTAACAAGACGTCGTCTGTCTGAGGTAAAAACACGGGGTTTATACGTTTGTTGCTATTTTAATCGCAACAGAGATTTGATTTGTTTATTTTTGCCTGTTCAGCACAAGTTCGCGTGTTTAATCGCCTCCGCTGTCACTGTGAGAAAAAAAAACATTAATTCATCTGTTTCATGATGTTAAACATGTAAAGTGATGCATGGTGTCTGTTTATCTGTTCTTTTCTTTACAAATTATTAAACACATTTTAACTTGAATGCCTTTTTTGTAAGTCCATGATTAAAAATGAACATGTAAACAAAAACAATTTTTATAATTAAAGCATGAAATGACGAATAATAAGTGATGGCAGAATTTTTAAAAGTGAAAGTCTAACGCGACCTCTGGTGTGTGTGTGTGTGCGCCTGCGTGCGTGTGTGTGGTGATTACCTTGATTAGTTCATTACTGATAATAAACCCACATTATACTCAGATTTACAGATTCATAGTACATTTATTTCATGCATTAGTTGACTTCAACAGTAACATTTTCAGCATTTTAGCTAAGGAATGATATTCATCACCTGATAAACACCTAATTACAGTCCTGCATTACTAAAGTTAAAGTTTAATTTTTAAGTTTGTTTGCCAAAGTTAATAAAGAAAACGTCAAGCTATTTTTGTTGTTGTTATTAAGTTAAGTTAATCTATTGTTCCTTAGCATTGCTGGCAAAAATGACAGGAACCCTACATCCACAGCAAACCGAATCGGACCGAACCGTGGCCCCAAAACCGTAAACCGATCCGAACCGTGCAATTGGTGTATCGTTACACCCCTACTTGGTAGCCTACAATATTTACCTATTTTTTTTAGCATTAGAGACTTGGGCTTGAGTAAGCTACTTGCTGGTGGCAAGCTTCTCATTTCTCAGATGAGTCAACGATGACCGAAAGTGAACTTCACCGAGTCATATTGCACAGAAATCTTGTCAAAGAATGGAAAAAACAACGGTATTAACCGGTTACAATTATTTTTAATAAACAGTTCCGGAACATATATTTTTGGAAAGTTTCTGGTTTCGTTTCTGTTCCTTGCAAAACATCAAAAGTTTCTGATTTTCGTACTGTGAACCGGTTCAAAGCCTAACTTCGTTATATAATTTAACTATTTAAAGAGCAAGTAAGGTGACAATTTTAAGCATCCTATCACTGTTTAAAAGTCCCAGACAACAGGTTTAAATGCATGCAAGGTCAAAAAACACTGTAATTTTCTCAAAATATAAATTTAAAATTACTCCATTTCTCAGAGATCCCCAAACGATTCGTGTGAAGCCGTTCAACGACTCAAGTCTGCCTAAACCCCACCTTTCAGTAGCCTACTCTGCTCTGATTGGTCAACTGACAGAGTGTCTTTGCACAGATCACAGATCATTCGCACAGACCACAGATCAGTGGCACAGACCAACAATAGTGCAATATGTATTGACCTGGTGCTAACATGATTTACTGAGAAGACATTATCAACATCAATACACATCATTCATCATTAATCCAGGCAATAACAACGACGATTGAAACTAACATTTTACACTCATTTAAGCATTTATGTAAACTAACCGGGTCATAGCAAAACCGTAAGTGAGCATGCGTTAGCCGTTTGCTAACATGACTCTCTGATAGTAAATTAAGAGTTTAAACAGCGAAATCATTCATCATTAATCCAAGCAATAACAACGACGATCGAAACAAACAATTTTACACTCATTTAAGCATTTATGTAAACTAATCGGGTCATAGCAAAACCCTTAGTGAGCATGAGTTACGTTAACCGCTTGCTATCGTGACTCTGACAGTATATAGAGTTTAAACAACGATATCATTCATCATTAATCCAAACAATAAAAACGACTATAGACATTTTACACTCATTTAAGCATTTATGTAAAATAACCGGGTCATAGCAAAACCGAAAGTGCAGCATGCATTAACCGCTTGCTAACGTGACTCTCTGACAACGACATCATTCATCATTAATCCAAGCAATAAAAATTATGATAGACATTTTTAACTCATTTAAGCAAGTATGTAGCTATAATCATACTTACAGGTTGTGGTTAGGAGACGCATGTTGTTCCAAATAAAGTGGGTACTGAACCATCTTTCATTGTCAAACGTCTAAATCCCTCCGTTAAAAATTAATTTTAACCATTGCAGGGTCCGAAATTAACTTTTTGGCTCACCTGCCACGGGGACTGGTAGATGAAAAAAATCCACCAGCCAAGCATATTTTTTACCAGCCAGAATAATAAACAGCCTTTTTTTGTCACATGTACATTATTTTCATTTGCTGTATTCATGGCAGGGCTTGCAAAATTTCTAAATCCCTGGTAGCCCTTCGGGCAGGCACTCCTCAGTTTTTGGTAGCCTGAAATGAATGCAAGTAGCCCGAATAAAAAATACATTACTTTTAATGTAGAATATTAAGACAAAACATCTATCAAAACACAAATAACACATATCAATTTTCAGTACATATAAATCATCAGTAAAAAATTTTCTTCTAACCGAAGTGAAATATCTATACATCAGATTTTGAATCTGAAATATTAACTGAAGTCACAGATAAGAAAATGCCACTTGACTTTGTGGGCATAGCACAGGCTTATTCAATTAGTTTTACCACAGGCCAAATTTTGCCAATACAAAGCCAATAGGGCCTCTAACCACAATGTTTAATCTACTATTCTTGTTGTTGTTTTGATGCTGTTGTTTTTTTAACAAACAAAAAGACTGGATTTCCATGTAAACCAACTTTTCCTGCTCATCCCCACACCAGATATACTCACCATTTAAAAGTGGTTTAGTGGGTCACAAAACTCACAATTTGGATCATCCAGTTACAGATTGGATCATTTTTAATACAGGGGCTACTGTCGCTTTAAGAGCGATTCTGCACAGAGTCACTCTCTTCACTGCCCATACAATCTATACTTTAAAGCTTTCTGAGAGAGATTTAATTTTCTTACGTGAGGATAGTAATGACTGACAGGACGAAGTTGGAGGATTTGCCCAACAAATCCATGACAAATCATTACAGATTGCTTCCTGTACTGCGTCTTTTCACGCGATCGTGAAAGTGAAAGTAAAACTCGAGCGCGCTCAAACGTAATTTAAATACCCAATGCCTGAATTTCATACACCATTATTACCCATCCAAATCTGTGAAAGAATGCATAAGCATTTAAATATATTTTTTCCTCCCTATAAGTCAAGATAGCCCGACGGGCAGGGCGGGGATGCATTTTGATAGCTAATATGCAGCAGATAGCTGCAGACCGCAAGTTACCTGCAGTACTAGCTAGCAACAGACCGTCTCTAGTGCGAGACTTGGAGCGTAGAGACGTTCTGTGGCTAGCTCACCTCGTTCCCACATTAGTTACTGGCAAACACATTATATTGCATTAATAATTTGGTATGAAAATCACCCGCCAGTTTGGCGGGTAGCCTTTTGAATTTAGTCGCCAAACGGAAAATCTACCCGCATTTGGCGCTTGGCGGGTGTTAATTTCGGACCCTGCCACTGATGATGTATGGGCTAGTCTTCATTTCAACCTTTGTAGAGCACTTTCTGTCTATTAAAATAAATACAATTTCTTTGTTAGGATCTTGAGAATGAAATAAGCAAATTTCAGAAGAATGAATGGGAAAGGTTTCAGAAGATATTGAGAAATAAGAACATACAAGAGTTTGTGAAAGACTATAAGGATGAAAACAGAATCAGAGAAGCGATCCTTGATATCACACTCCACTTTCTCAGAAGTATGAAACAAGATAAACATGCTGATAAGCTGGAAGGTAAGAAGCTTTTGACATCATCATTTGTCATATTGTCACTTGTTAAATGTTTTATGTTAAAGTAATTTGGGCTCTTTCATACACCCGGGGCAATCCAGCACAACGGTGACGCAAGTGACTTTTGCTAATTTCAACTCGGCGCAATGATCATTCTTACGTTTAGCGCCACATTGTTTAAATAGCAAATGCATTTGCTCCCAATTTTGCACCCATGGGCATTCTGGTCTGAAAACGAGGTGTGTTCAGGCGCATTGTTGGCGGGTTGCTATTTTGACGCAACTAAAATAGACTACGCCATTGACTAACAAAAACCTGGTCTAAAGTCAATGGCGCTATATGTTTTTTGTTATTTAAAGAGCTCTTTAGTAATATGCACCTATAAACGGGACGACAACGTAGGTTTGCTTTTTACATACATGAATGCACAGCAGCACAAAAACGCTTTTAAAATGAAAAATTAAAGGATTAAAATGTGAAAGATTATTATTATTAAAGGAATAGTCTACTCATTTTCAATATTAAAATATGTTATTACCTTAAAGTCGCCATGAAACGGAAGTAGCGATTGCCTTATTTTCCCCGTGGTGACGTATATCCGAATGAAACGGCTTTTGAGATGAAATAAGGCAGGGCTGGATTTGAATTTGTCCATCGAGATCTGATTGGATCGTTTGAAGTTGGGTCGTGTTGCTAATTGCTAATCACTGCGATCTTCTCCCGGACCCCGCCCACCTGCCATACTTTTGACCGGAAGTGAAGAGAGATCGTTTTGAGGAGGGGAGGAGATTTGCATTTTTGATTAAAGATTATGAGCACACACGAATTTTAAAAAAATAATGAAGCTCACAGATAAGTCATTTGTTAATAATACCACACTATTAAAAATACATATATAGTTTTTCATTTCAATTTCATTGCGACTTTAACTAAGAAGAGTTGATACATCCCTCTATCATCTTAGTGCGTGCACGTAAGCGCTGGGGCGTGCTGCGACACTTCGATAGCATTTAGCTTAGCCCCATTCATTCAATGGTACCACTCAGAGATAAAGTTAGAAGTGACAAAACACATCAACGTTTTTCCTATTTAAGACGAGTAGTTATACGAGCAAGTATGGTGGCACACAATAAAACGTAGTGCTTTTCTAAGCAGATTTAAAAGAGGAACTATATTGTATGGCGGAACAACACTTTTGGGAGTACTTCGACTCGGTGCAGTAACACTCTCCCTCTCCCATTATGAGAGGGAAAAGGGGAGCAGATTTTTCAGGCGAGTTGAAGTACTCCCAAAAGTGCTATTACGCCATACAATATAGTTCCTCTTTTAAATCCGCTTAGAAAAGCGCTACGTTTTATTTTGTACCACCAAACTTGCTCGTTTAACTACTCGTCTTAAATAGGAAAAACGTTGATGTGTTTGGTCACTTCTAACTTTATCTCTGAGTGGTACCATTGAATGAATGGGGCTAAGCTAAATGCTATCGAACTGTAGCAGCGCGCTCCAGCGCTTACGTGCACGCACTAAGATGATAGAGGGATGTATCAACTCTTCTTAGTTGAGGTAATAACATATTTTAATATTGAAAATGAGTAGACTATTCCTTTAAGTCTCTCGGACATTAATTAGCATCGATTATGAGACGTTAGAAGGCATAAAGAGCTGTTTACCTGTAGCCTGATAAGTAAATAAATGCTTTGCTTTAAACAAATGCATCTATTTTTAAATGTTTTTTAAATGCTACCCCATGGATTTATGATGACTCTGTACCTGTGGATATGGTGAGATGAGAAACATTTTAAGTAATTTTTTTAAAAAAATCCCATGGCGCTGTCTGAGTGCTAAAACACTTCGGCTCTCCGCACGTTTGTAAATTCTGTATCTCTTGTTTGTTACAAATAAATTATTTTAGAGTACAAACCTTTTCTTGCATATTTGCAAATTATTTTATGAGATAACAATTATTATGTAGGATATCAATACATTTACAGCATTTTAAAAGCCTGTTATTTTTACTTCTATGACTGAAAGAAAATGACTTTAGAATGTTTTAATCCAAAGATCTGTTGTATAGGACTTGATGTTGATATCCCTTAATGTATACTTGAGGCACCGATGAGACTGTGGGATGGGTAATTAAGCGACCCTCTGCCACACTACTCCTCAGCCCTTCTATCTCCTGAGGTTGCTCATTTCTCGTAACTCAGTGCATAAACCCTTGACATGACCTAACCTCAATCTCTAACGCCATAATATCAGCACAACCCGACCATGCATGCCAACCCGTTTGACTAAGGGCAGAGGCCCCACTGTTGTCGTTAATGCAGGTTCAGTGGCAAACGGGGTGGCAAACTATTTACCGCAATTATCCAACAACACCGATCTATTGTATAGGACTTGATGTTGATATCCCTTAATACTTACCTGAGGCATCGTTGAGACTCCGTGGGATGGTCAATTGAGTGATGGCACCCTTTGGGTTGTCAAGTGGGCGCCCTCCTTCCAGGGTGTTTTGCTGATATGCCAACGACACCTCCAGAAGGTTCAGCAGTGAATCTCAGCGTCCCAGGTTCACTCCCTAGGTGACATCAACTCACTTGAAGACCCAGGCGGAGTCTTTTCTCTTCACCCACAGCCATTGGCTTCCCTTTTCTGCAGTCGCGGAAAGGTCTTTGATTGCCTGCTGGTGGGCCTTTTCTCGCACTCCCATCTCCCGAAGTAGCCTGAATGTTGAGGTGACTACGGACCCTCTGCAACATACTTCTACTTGGCGTACCTTCACATTCCAGCCTTGATGTTGCGCATCGGTTGCAAGTTCAGCATACCTCAGCTTTTCCGTTCATAGGCCTCCTCCACTGCACCCTCCCAGGGCATGGTGAGCTTGATGATGTAGACAAGCTTGAGCGAGGCTGACCACAGAACAAGGTCTGGTCGCAGGTTGGTGGCTGCAATTAAAGCTGGGAAGCAGTTTCTTGTTCAAGTCTGCCAACAGCTTCTAGTCCCATGCTCTGCCTAGCTGACCAGAGTCTGGTGGTGTGTGTGGCTTGACCCTCACCCTCCAGAATAAATGGTGTTGGCTGCCACTGAGATGATGGGGGTGGAAGGGCATTTACACTTGTCCGTCGACTTTCCAGCACTGAAGTAAGACACTTCAGTACCTGGGTGTGCCGCCAGGATTAACGGCGTTGGGTGAGGCTGATCTTGCATCCCACTAAGATGTGCTTTAGTGTTGCTAGACTTTGGCACACGTGGTCCTCGGCATACCATTGGCTTAGGTTTGTGGCAGAAGGCAGGACATTGTAGGCAGCCCTGACAGTAAAGCTTGCCCTGAATGCCTCCATCTCCCATAGCTCTTTCCAGGAGATCTTCCTCCACTCCTTCCCATGCCATCCACTGTCCTTGCTTTGCCTGTGCCATAGCTTAGTGGCACAGACCACTCCTCCCATCCTGCACTCGGCCCACAAAGTCCTTGTGTCTGAGTGCTGCCTTTGCCTGCTCAGTTGCAGCCATGGGGGCAAACTTCTTCCGGGGATGGGGGCAAACTTCCTTCCTTCCAAGATGGGGGCAGGTTGGGCTACAAATGGATCGCTCGAATTTAGTAGCATCATCTCCAGTCTGACTTTGGCACACTTGTACTCCTCTACCAGATGGGTAATGGGCAGGTGTAGCATCCCTTTGCCATAAAGTCCAATACTGCAGAGGCCCCTGGGAAGGCCAAGCCACTTCCTTACATATGAGCTGACCAATCTCTCCAGCTTTTCCAGTTTTCACTTTGAGAGTGAGACTTCATAGAGGGTTAGTGGCCACAGGAGACATGGAAGTAATCCATACTGCATGCACTAGAGCTTCAGCTTGCCCGGAAGCAAGGTTGTGTCAATGTTCTCCAGGCCACTGGCTACCTCCTTCCTAAGCTGCTCTACCTGCTCTTTGTCTTTAAGGGAGGCATCATTCCAATGAGCTTGGCTCTTCCCTGGCTTCTCGGAGACGGCCAATGTGGAAGTGGTGGTTTGACAGCTTTTCCTTGATGATGGAAATACTTCTGGACTTGCTTGATTGATCTTCATGCTAGCTCGCTCAATGTTTTCCTGCAGCTTACTTAATAGCCATACAGTGCAAACCTTGGTTGTGGTTGTGTAAAGAATATTTTTCCCTCCACATTTAAAAGGCTGATCTGTCGGAACTGCCCCATTTCTGCTGAGTCCTTTTTATTGGGAATAAGGATCCCTCCGGCTCTTCGCCAGGATGTTGGTATCTTCTTCTTTTGCCACACAACTCTCATCAGTTTGTAGAGCCTGTATGGAACTCCATTGGGGCCTGGAGACGGTGCGTCCCTTGCTCTACGCACGGTTTGTTCTACCTCACTCCACCTGGGTGTACTGATATTCAGCTCATGCTCTGGTGGGTTGACTGGTGGCATGTCATGTGGGAGTGTAACTTTTTCCTGGTATCTGTCATCTGTGCAGGAGTTTTTAGATGTTCTTCCAGTTCTGCCTTTGACACTGAGAGACTTCCGTTCTTCCGCTTCTCTTCTACAAAGGGATAATTTTTTTTAGCAGCCACAAAAACTATTTCTTGTCCCGCCAAAGTCTTTTTGTGTCTTGATGACGTATGCAGCCTGCATTAAGGTCAGTTAAGACATGGCCACTCTAGTAGTGCGAGCGTGCGAGGCACTGCTCGTTCTCTCTCCTGCAATCATCAACATTATCACTATAGTGATATAGCGGGACATAGTGATAATGTTGATGATTGCAGGAGAGAGAACGAGCAGAGCAGTGACGCTGCATCTGCAACCCCCGCAGGCTGCAGCCTTTGGATTTAGAAATGGACAGTATCTGCTCTTTCTTTCTCTACCTCTCTCGCGTATGCTCACGTGCATCCAGCGAGAAAATTAACCTATTACTTTTAATAAACTATTGAAACTATTGATCTGTAGCCTACAACACTGAACTCATGAGACGTCAGTCAATCAGACACTCAAAGCAAGGTAAAATAAATCACAGCTTTTTGCAAGAAATGACAGGCAAGAGAATATGTGTCTAATAAATGCATATTGTGGTGGAGATTGTAAAACTCTTTATTAGTATTTTAAATACTAATTTAAATAAATTACCTGCACAATGAAGGATACCAGAACCTTTTGAGTGTACTCGCATAGCCTACAACATGTTTTTTGTCACCACAATTATTTTTAAAAAAAGCTGTAGAATAGTTGTACTCTATTATTAACAAAAACCAAAAGTTATTAAATGTAGTGAAAATTATACAATGTACAGTAATAAGAGTGTTGATACATTCATACAGTCGTTCAAATACAACTGGCCTTTTGAGAGCAACCATAATGCTGATGTGTCCTGGGTTAAAATTGAGTTTGACACCCCTGGATTAGATCGTTAAAATAGGGCCCTTTATGTTTCTGTGTAACACTGTTTTTCCTGTTTTAGATGAGCTGGTCTACATTTGTAAACTGAAATCAAACCTGGAAAAGAGGTATCAACGTGTATTTGAAGGAATTGCAAAACATGGTGAATCCACACTTCTAAATAAGATCTACACAGATCTCTACATTACTCAGGGTGGAGGTGAACAGATCAATACTGAACATGAAGTAAGACAGATTGAAGTTGCTTCTAGGCATGTAGAATCACCAGAGATGCAGATTGAATTCAGAGATTTGTTCAAACCACATGAACAAGACCAGAACATCAGAACTGTGTTGACAAAAGGAGTTGCTGGCATTGGAAAATCTTTCTCTGTGCAAAAGTTTGTTCTGGACTGGGCCGAAGGTAAAGAAAATCAGGATATCAGCTTCATATTTCCTCTACCCTTCCGAGAGATGAACTTAAAGGAGAGAGAAAAACTAAGTTTAATGGACCTTATAAGACATTTTTTTCCAGAAATAAAAGAACTGAACATTACAAGAAATGACAAAAAAGTCCTGATTATCTTTGATGGATTGGATGAATGTCGTCTTCCTCTGAAATTTCACAGTAATGAGATGTTGCATGATATCACATCTCCTGCTTCTCTGGATGTTCTCCTAACAAACCTCATCAAAGGAAATCTGTTTCCTTCTGCTCTCATCTGGATAACCACCAGACCAGCAGCGGCCGGTAAGATTCCACCTGAATGTATTGACCGGGTGACAGAGGTACGAGGATTCAATGACGCACAGAAGGAGGAGTACTTCAGAAAAAGATTCACTGATGAGAATATGGCCAACACCATCATTGATCATGTTAAAAAATCAAAGAGTCTCTTCATCATGTGTCACATCCCAGTCTTCTGCTGGATTTCAGCCACTGTGCTCCAGAACATTCTGGAGAAGAAGAAAAACGATCAGTCTGATGACACGACCACAACAGAAGATACTCCTAAAACTCTGACACAAATGTACACGCACTTCTTTCGTTTTCAGATTCAACAGAGCAGAAGAAAGTATGAAGGAGAATATTCACCTGATATTTGCTGGGATAAAGATGTTATCCTGTCATTGGGAAAACTGGCATTTCAAAACCTGGAGAAAAGCAATTTGATCTTCTATGACTCAGATTTGGAGGCCTGTGGCATAAATAAAACTAAGGCATCAGTTTACTCAGGGGTGTGCACACAGATCTTTAGGGAGGAAGCAGGGATGATTCTTGGTAGTGTGTATTGTTTTGTTCACTTGAGCATTCAGGAGTTTACTGCAGCTCTGTATGCGCATCTGTTTCTAGACATCAACAAGAAAAATGCTTTTGTTCAAGAGCACACAGAACAGGAAAACAATGAAACAATGATTGGGTTACTAAAGATCGCAGTGGATAAAGCACTTGAGAGTGACAATGGACATCTGGATCTTTTCCTTCGCTTTCTCCTCGGTCTGTCACTTGAGTCCAATCGGCCGCTCTTACAAGGTCTCTTAACACAGGAAGAGAGCAATGAACAGAGCAACGAGGAAATAGCTGAGTACATCAAGCAGAAATTTGAAGATAATTCATCAGCAGAGAGATCCATCAATTTGTTTTACTGTCTGAATGAACTAAATGATCAATCTCTGGTGGAAGAGATTCAAAAGCATCTTAAAAAAGGAAGTCTCTCATCTGCTGACCTTTCACCTGCTCAGTGGTCTGCTCTGGCCTTTGTGTTGTTGACATCAGAAGAACTGAAGGAGTTTGAGCTTCAGAAATTCAAGAAATCAGATGAATGCCTCATTAGATTATCACCAGTCGTCAAAACCTGTAAACAAGCTTTGTAAGTAATAGTACATTTTTGCTTTCATCTGAAAAAAGCATTCAGTAGGTAAATTGTTAATTAGTTAAAGGTGCCGTAGAATGTAAAACTGTATTTACCCTAGGCATAGATGAATAATAAGGGTTCTGTACATGGTAATGACATATTGTGAGCCTCAAACACAATTGTTTCCTCCTTCTTATGTAAACCTTGTGCATACAAAAGACAGCTGGAAAACAGACCAATCTCAACATAACACCAACTGTGATGTTACAGTCGAGATGTACACCCCAACATTAAATTACGCATCCAATTAATTAGTTACGTTTTGCAGGTCCATACTGAAAAAAACACAAACTTACCACTCAGAAACATCCATTAACAATCTCTAAACAATTGATTGTTCCTCAAAATCTGTATCTTCATCTGATATAGACTCAAACATAAGGTATTTTTACATACACACAGAGCTACTGAAAGAGCTGCTCTGAGAAACAGCCAATCAGAGCAGAGCTCAACATTTTTATGCATGACCCTTTCAAATAAGGTAATAATAGATTGTTTCATTCTAAAGGCAAATCCCATGGTTGTAAATGGACATGTAAAACTGACTCTGGGTCATTTAACACTTACTAAATTCATATACCTTCTATGTAGATATCAGAGAACAATTTAACAGATTATTACAATGCATTCTTTGGCACCTTTATTTTTTGAGCACATGTTAAATTTCTGTTTTTGCTGAACACTGTGGTACAATGGTAAAAATACAGGGATTTAAACATTTACAGTGCCCTACTGTACATAATGGGAAAATTTATTTCTAATTTTCCTTAATAGTTTTCAACAGGTTTACACTTGCAATCATATAATTCATAATTTTTATTTGTGAAGTAGAACTAACTGGTTTATAAATATGTATCCTATTATTATTTTGTATTATGAATATGCTGTGCATGAACAGTGTTCATTAAATTAGCAGAGGAAAAAGCACAACATCCTCCTTTTTTAGCATACAGTCCTCATACAGAAGGATATTTTCTGTTCACATTATTTTCATTATAGTCTAATGCTGAAATGTTTTCTTTGTAGCCTAAATGATTGTAATCTAACAGACAAGAGCTGTTCAGCTCTGGCTAATGTTCTGGTGTCAGACAGTCGCCTGAAAGAGCTCAACATGAACAATAATAATCTGAAGGATTCGGGAATCAAGCTGCTCTGTTCTGGACTGAAGAATACAAAGTGTGAATTAGAGATACTGAGGTTAGACTGTACATTTTTTATATTTTACAAATTATTTAAACATAGACTTTAAATCACTGAAAAACATTGACAGCGGAGAATAGTGAAAGATGACATTTATAAGGGCAAAAGGATGTAATAGGTAAATGTTTACATGTACATACACTACATCATATCTAACTCTGTCAAATAACAATATTCTTAGGTGAAACATAAAATATGAAGATTAAAGGAACAATACTCTATGTAGGATTGTGGCCAAAACTGGTACTCAATCACAAAACATGTGGCTAAAACTGGTACTGAAATCACACAACTAGTGGCCAATACACAACATGACAACATAAACATCAGTTGAGGGCTGCAACTCCACTTTTTAAATGACAATATCCTGGCCGGACCACTGTTGTCAGTGATATAAGTATTTGAAATGAAAATAATTTCTTAATGTCTAGTGACATATTAGGGCCATTTTATGATTAATTGATATACATTTCTTACATTCTTTTCCTTTAAACAAGATCAGGAACTAACCTGCATACTTTGAGAAACAGCCCGTTTTAGAAGGTGCTAGGCATAAAATAAGGTTAACATGTACAGTCAGTGCATCCAATGTTAACCCCAGTTTCTAAAAAACAAGATGAATTATGTTCACTGTTTTGTATTATGAGTCTGACACGAAGTCAGCCCTTATAAATTGTTTTAATTAACATAGCCGTATAAGCTAATTAACATAAACTAGAACTTCAATCAGTTACACACCCCAGTGTTTTGTAACACAATATGCCAAGGAAGTATTTTTATGCATTCAAGAATTTAGTTGACATGACAAGACAGAAATGTAACAAAGGCTAAACTAGTCCAGTAATGCACTTTAAAGCTTCTCACCTTGTGTTACGAACTGTGCCGACAACATAAGAACGTAACATATAAGAAGGCACAAGTGAACGTGTGCCGCCCGGAGTCCTGTCTCCTGCTCCCACAAACACACCACAATGTCTTAAAGGTGCCATTTGTAATGTCCACCAAAAAAATCAATTCATACTCCACACTCCAGAAAGATGGGGGCAGTATACCTCCAGAAAGTGAGTTGGTCTACCCTAGAGTATCCACAGAGAAACGAATGACAGCACCTCCTCCGATCCAAGCCTACTGTCTATGCTCCGCCCACACCTTCACAACAACCCTAGAGCCATTGCCGAGCCAACTGCACTGAGTGCACTCCTAACAGAGGACGTTTTGACTCCAAACTGAGGAACGTTGGTTGATGTCAAGTGATTTTGAAACATGACATCTTCAAGCTACTCCCCTTCCCCTTTACCAGTGAAAATGTTCAATATTACGTTTTTATTGTTAGTTTGAATTACATTAATTTGACAGACAGCATTGGCCGATGTTGACCAAGCTAGCGTCAACGTAACGTTAACCAATGTCAAGCGCTACTGTTTAGCCTACATTTGTGTGAATAAATCTAGCTAATCTTGGCTAAGAGCGGATTCAAACTGTAAATATAGTGTTAAATGGTACATGTCTTCCTCATGTTTACTTCGAGATTCCGACTGTTTAACCAGCAGGCCGTTTTTATCTGTTATGGCAGACTGATGATGAAGATTACACCCCAGCGTCTAGCAAAACACAGCCTAGCCAGAGCAGTCTTAACAAACAGGGAGATTCTATACAAAGAGGCAGAGGAAGAGACAGAGGAAGAGGCAGGGGTACAGGCACACAAGCAAATAGGGCAGCAGCAGCCAGGGCTGAAGAGGACAGAAGAGTGGAAGAGCGTCGCCGTGAGAGAATGTCCGCAACTCAGGTTAGGCTACTTGGACGTGGTGTCTCTAAAACTAAACGTTAATTATGTCCACTCAGTTTGTAGTAACGTTGGGGGGAGAACCGGGGCAAAAGTAACGTGGGACGAAAGTAACAAAGCTCTGATAACATTTGCATCTTAAAGCAACACTATGTAGTTTTTTTACCTTTAAATAATGTCTCTAAAATTATTTCAGTGATAGAACAACTTTAAACTGAACAAATTGTACTGTTGCTGCAACCTGAGCAGCCTCCTAGCTGCTACAAGCACACTCAGAAAGTGGCGGTGGAGGGTAGGAAACTTAGCCCCGCCCCTCCCCCTGCCTGCAGAAGAGTGTCTGATACCAGGCACTGTTGTGCTTTTCAACCACATGGGGGAGCTGTAAGTCATTTTTACATGGAAACTACATAGTGTTGCTTTAAACTATGACCGCATATTAGCACACAAACCCTTGACAGAGCTGACAAGTATCGCGTTATTTACTCACCGTTTTCCGCGTGTAGATCCAGAAAGGTCTTTTCAACCATGAAACGTAAATTCCAAAAGCAGAATCATTTGTTCTTATAACGCGTTGTGTTTCTGGTTTCATGTGTTACAGTACTGATCATTCTACAGGTTATTTAGTGCTCTAACACATCCTAAAGTTTGAATTCTCAGAGTTTTTCAAAATAAAAGTAAATCGGGTTTAAATGTCAGGAAATCCTGTCGGGTCAAAAGTAACACTTCTTACTTTTGTCCCGTTGCTAATACTGTTGTATATGATAAAAATTGATATTATTTTAATTTGATTTAATTTAATTTTCATAGTGTTCAAACCATGGGCGTCGGAACCATTATACGTGGGTGGGACAGGACCCACCCACTTTTTAAGACCAATGATAATGGACCCACCCACTTTTTCTCTAATTTAGCGCATTTGTCTGTTCACTTATCAAAGCGCTGTTAGTCCAAATCCATTCCACTAGAGCAGGGATCCCTAACCTTTGCTTTTTTTACACCGCGGACCCGTTTCAGCTTTTAAACATAATTCGCGGGGGTGAGTGGACGCTGAGTTGCTGTTCGAACATAGTGCTGAAAAACCTGTTTTGCCAAATGTTTTAAACAGAAGTAAATGTCAAACAACCATGCATTAGGAAAATTAATAACTGCTTTATTTATAGTATATTTTCTATAGACGTGTAAAACCATATTATAGCGGATTATTTTACTTTCATTGTTTCACGAGTTTGCCTGCCCATTTAGTCTTAATAATTAACGGTAAACCAACTTAGCTTGGTGTTCTTAAAGGCAGCTCGAACCTTAGGTCGGACTCGAGCCCCAAGTTCAAGACACAGAAGAAAAAAGGAGGAGATGATGAGGAGAGATGCCAGAAGAATTGCGTCTGTCGTGGAGGCACAGAGACTCCCGTTTTGCTTTTAATGATAATTAACACAGCACTAAGTGGGGTTCCTTTCAAACGTTAAAAGTGTAGGCTACTCGTTAAAATATTAATACTGCTGTAAAACAGTTTATTTTGATTATGGTCCCACGATCGCTGGATAATTTTCAAGTTTTTTTTTACAGAAGCCTGCAATTACTTTTCATTTGCGACATGAACGTCCTCACGTAGGCTATTGTTATTATTTGCGAGGTACATTTGCAGATAATTCATAAAGTCATACCTCTGTTTAATCGATTGTGTTTTAGAAGTACACATGCTCAAACTCTTATGACAGCATTGTTTCCCGACGGATACCATAAAATAAAGTGATCTCATTTCCAGAATCTCACATTTATATTTCTCTAAGAGAGAGAAAGAGAAATTGGGTATATCAAATAAAAAAGGTATACAAAAGTTGTATCAGTTTACCTTCATTCGTTTTTCTAACCTTTTATTTCCTCAAAATAAAAAATAAACATTGTAGCCTACTGTCAGCAGAGTAGAGAAAAAAAATGACACAGAGAAAGATAAATGAAACATGACATCTCGTTATTATTTGCAAAATATTTAAAGGGCTATTACCAGAATTTCGACCGTAATAGGCTACTGTCTTTAATTTAATAAACGCAAATGTTCAGGCTAATTAAAAGGAAACATGAAAATGTCATCTATTGCAGTAAATTTATTTTTCGTGGGGGACCCACCCACTTTTCATTTGCTTCCGACACCCATGGTTCAAACTGTTGAAAAATGTTTTAATTATTTTTACAAAATTCCACCTGGTATTGATATCCCACACTTGTGAGTTTTGACCACAGCAAATATTATCTCTCTGTCTATAACATTATCTTTTAAAATTAAGTTTTTCTGGAAAATGGTACTTTCGCCCCTGCTCTCCCCGTTTTCAAATTAATTTCACTGGACACACATGACATCCTGAACAGGTAGCCTATTTGAGGAGATAATCATTGAATGTTTAGTAGTAAATGTTACACATTATGCAATGATGATTTGCACATGATTAACCTATACTTTATGGCCTCGCAGAACCTCCTTCAAGATTTGAGCTATGAGGATCTGAGGTCATTCACAAATGACATTATACAGTGGCAACCAGGCTTGGTGTTTGATGTCCTGGCATTACGCCAGAATAATGCCCCCCCCTCCATCAGCTGGTCTGCCAGGGGTGCCATGGTGCACCTGTCATAACTGCAGGGACATGCCCACTGACAGGGAGAGAAAATGCTGCCGCCAGACACCAAACAACTGCATTAGCAACCTACCACACTTTAGGGATTACTGCCTGGATGGAGGCTTCCAGCGTATTCACCACCAGTATAGGGAAGACATTACAGCGCTCGGCCGTGCCAGAGAACCAGGGTCAGAGAGCCGAGAGTTTCGTTATGCCGCCTATAGACATTACATTTACTGGCAGCATGGGTCCCTGGGAGCTGGGAACAGACTAGTGATCCCGAGTTGTTGTGTCTGTAAAATTAGGGACACATTTCCAGATCCTCAGGGCCATTACACAGGTTTTCTTCCTGGATTTTAGTTCACCTTTTTGTCCTTAACTTTGTTTACATAACTATTTCACTTTCAGAAAGTTAACTGTAAATTGTGTTGTTACATTACTTTGCTTTGAGTTAACCAATTTGTTCAAACTGGAAATATGGACTAAATTCGGTGTAAAATGTTCTTTGTACCACATGTTAGTAGAATACAGTAATGGTAACAAGTACAACTGCATCATTTGGTGACAGCATTTCATTTTTTTGTGGAGTTCATAATCTGTACTAATAAACCTTTCTGTCCGTCGTTGACAATCAAACCCTGGTGCCAGCTCTTACCATTTGTGTACAAGAAAGAAAACAGTGGAATAATTCTTGAAACAAATTACTCTCTAATAACAATCAGGACAAACAATCATTTTGCAGGGTTTTAGCCTGTGTTATGAACTGAAAGAACAGTGGTAAAGCACGAACTGGTAGTAATAATAGGTTGGTTCAGATGTTTTATTTACAAAACATGCAAACACTCACACATTTTAGCCACCCTGTAAAAACATTACAGGAATTCAAATTAAATCCTAGACGAAGTAAGATGGTGAACTACAAATTTAAATGTACTAATTTGCATGGACAGTGTGAATGTTGGTGGGTGTCCCATTGGTCACAATCCTTCTCTCTGCCGGAGGCTTGTACTGCGAAGAGTGGAAATGAACAGGTGTAAGAAGTTGCAAAAGGATTGAATACAATTGAAATACATTTTGTCATACAAAAATGAAGCGACTTGACAGAGTGCATTTCACTCACCTATACGTACACTGGATGCTCCAATTCTGGCTTCACTGGGGAGAACTCGACTGTAAATCAGGTCCTGAAACATAAAAAACATTTCCTTGTAATTGATTGGTCAAACAGGAAAACCTGACAGTATATTTTTATAAAGTTTCGTTGCAAAACGAGAGAACCACCGTTTTTTGGTTGTGCATTCCAATTAATTTCAATTCAACTGCAGTTGGTTTGTTTTGATTTAAACCTTCATAACTTAAAAAATACAGCTAAGTAGCACCATACAACAAAATAATAACATGATAATAATAAACATGTTTTGACAAAAATGTTAAAAAATGGATTTATCTCATTTTGAAATGAAACTCTTCATTTCTTCCACAAACCAAAATCAGGTCATACTCAGTGTCAGGATCCACAAGATAATACTATTTTGCACTTCCCTGAGGTACTGTATATACACTAAAGGCCAAAAGTTTTGGGACACTTGACTAAAATTATAACTATGATCTTAAAAATAATTTAATCTGAAGGTGTATGGTTAAATGCTTGAAATTACTTTTGTAGACAAAAATATACCTGTGCCAAACAGATTAATTTCTTATATTAGAAAACAAAAATTTTAGTTTACAATATTATTTTAGAAATAGATGACTTACACTGAATATTGAGGAAAAAGCAGCCAAGATCCCAGATTAAATATGAACTCCTTCTATACTCTTTAAAATTCATCCTAAATTGACAATTTGAGAAGATTCTTGAAAAAATGTCATGCGTTTGGTTGTGCAATTTCTAGTCCAAGGGTGACTGCACTTCATATAAATAAAGAACGAGTTAGTGTCCCAAAACTTTTGGCCGCTAGTGTATGTTGTGCCAGTTTTAGCATTGCTATCTGAAAGAGAAGGACATTTATACAACTACAGCCAGAACACCCTAACCAGTTGTTTGCTTGTACACACCCAAACACTAAACAGGAGCTAATTTTTGCATACCTAGTCCTCTCCTGACTTGTCTTTGTACAAGCTCTGCTGTTGGTGGGGGTGGTACAGGTGGAAGTAAACCAAGCCTTCGTGGGTCATCTGGCCTTAGGGTTCTTGACCTGGGCATTCCAGAGCCACTCGCCAGCCTAGATCTCACCACCAGCGTCTTTAGCTCCCCAATGTAGCTGTAACTTTTGGGAGTCTTGCGCGCATAGACACTGTACTGTTTGGCATTCTTTTTGTACACTCGTCTGTACCTGAAAATAGGGGTTTAATATTGTTAAAGAAAGACACAGAGACAAGTAACAATAAATATTTCAGTAGTTCTCGTGATACTTACATCTCTGTACCATCTGCCCTCTTCTGAGTAGCCTGGCCAATTCTTCCACACCGGCCGAGCCCTTGCTGGCCTTTTCTGAGGTATGCTTGTCTCTGTAACAGGTTGAACAAAAAACAAATGAATGGACCAAAAAATTAAAAGGTAATATGACATTACAGTCTGTGGCAGATATGAAAAATAAGAGGACCAAAAAATTAAAAGGTAATATGACATTACAGTCTGTGGCAGATATGAAAAATAAGAGGACCAAAAAATTAAAAGGTAATATGACATTACAGTCTGTGGCAGATATGTGAACTTTTCAATTAGTCATGATAATGATATGTAGTTCACAGTAAAACATGCCTGTGAGGAAACATGTGCAAAGTAGGACCTGAAACAAGTCAGGCACACTCACTTATCAGAATCACTTGACCCGAGGCTTGTTAGAGTGAGATCTGTCAGTGCTGCCCGTTTTTTCATAGGAGTAGAAGACAGTGGTCCTTCACACCTAAAAAAATTACACAGTTCAACACTGCATGTAGAAATGTTATACCTAATGTCAGAACTAGTTTCAGATCCCAAAATCAGCTGACCAGTCGATCGCCACTGCATAACTTCACCATCACTTTAACTACCATCGTCAAAACTATTGTAGTGGAGTCAAAACATTTGAAGTATTCTTAGCTGCATATATACAAGTGAAACTAGGGACAACATATTTACAGTATTTCGTACAGTGGGTACCATTTGGAATTGTCCAGTTTCACACATGATTTTCACGGGACCTATAATGATCTTTTATTTATATTTTCCCAGTGAACAATGACCCAAACAACCACAAGTAATTTTTTAAGTTGTAATATATTTCAGGCAGCTGTTTGAATCATGGAAAGCGTGAATGAAGTGGCCAGTTCTAAATAGGACCCTCTGTATGCTGCCTGCCTGATGCTAATTTAGCAGCATATATCAAGTTTGATTTTCATTAGCAACTCAGTAAGTTATTATTAGTCACAAAAAAAACATTGTCTCATTACACCTTGCAATGTTTTCCGTTACGTTCGTGCGTCCATTTGGGGTTCATTATCATCGAAGACATTTCAAGCTTATTAGCTAATGTTACATTTTTGCATCGGCTTGGTAGATAGTAGGTGAAAACCGGATCGGTTCAGTGGCACATGGAAAAAACATATATAAACATATATGTTTCAATATAGGTTTTGATATAAGTTTTACATATATGTGACATATATAAAATTGGCCGTTTTCCTATATTATATGTACATATATGTACATATATGCACATATATGTTAACCTATATATTGGTAAAATTATTAAAATCTGTAGCTGCTAATAAATAAAACATAAATGAAGGTCCAACCAATGACAGTCTGCACCTGCAGGAGCCAGGATTCAAACCTCCAACCTTCCGATCACAAAAAAAATTGCAGTCCCACACACCACTGCTGGGATTCGAACACCCAACCTTCCGATCATTAGATGAATGCTTTACCATCTGCACTACTGTCACTGTGAAATAACACCGAACAGTAGCTGTTAAATTAAACCATTTTGTTATACATGTCCTAGACAGATTTTGTAAATGTTTTAAATGTGCAGACATCATAACTTTATTTAATAATTCACATAATTTATGGCCTGTATATGCACATATATGCATCTCAATTTTGCATATATGCAGCATATATATTATCATATATGGGCATATATGATGTATATGTGCAGCATATATGTGCATAGTAGCTGCATATAGGTTTCATATATGTGCATATATATTATTATATATGTGCATATATGCTGTATATGTGCTGCATATATGTGCATATTAGCTGCATATATGTTTCATATATGCGCATATATGCTGTATATATGCAGCATATATGTGCATATAAGCTGCATATAGGTTTCATATATGCACATATATCCACATATAGGTTCTTTCCATGTGGAACTAACTATCAAACGCTAACAGCTATGGTTAGCTATCGTTAACATTAGTACGTTTACAGAATTAACAGCCTTTCATACATTTTTTATGTTATAACTTCTTGAAAAAACGACACATATCAAATAAACTTCTAGCGAAATACTAACAGCATCTTACTTACCAATCCAAAAGAAATGTTGCAAGTTCGGAGTCGAACCTCATTTCCTTCATGTCCAATAACTGTCTCCAGCGATGAAACGCAGTGCCAATATTTACTCTTGTTCGGTTCCTTTTTTATCCGATTTTATTTGCGCCTCCGATCGCGTTTTTTCCCTGCAACGGGTGGGAGTGGTGGTGGTCTCTTGCCAAGTGCTTCAGCCATTCTTCCTCTCTCTTACCTGAACTGAAATGTAGTAGTGGGCGTAGCCAGACCTTCAATACTGAAGCCAACAGTCTGTGGGCGTGACGTCTGAGGCTGAGACTATAGTGGGCTGTACTTTCCACACGTGCGAGTTATTCGTGTATTGCAGTTTGGCTGGCGGTTATGTACGTGTCCCGCAAACCACCTCCCATTACCGAAACTGGTATTACCACACCAGTCAGGCTGTAGCTAGTAATTTAGCATGCTAATTCAGATTGATATCTCTGCAGCACTATACCTTGTCATTTTTTTAATGACATCTTCGCCCTTATTTCTTCTCATTCTTTTGATGCGTGTAGCTCATTTTTAAAAATATTTTACCTCAATTCTTACAAATGGCACCTTTAAGATCAGGAAGTTTATTTCTTGTTCAAAAAGGGTAAATTATCTTTATCATAAAAATTAAGGAGTGGCTCAGAGTCAGTGGGTTAAGTCGGCAAACACAATAAACAAAAGGAGGGGGTTCTGCCTAATTTTAAAGGACTTCCCTAGAACGAAATAACCAAACAAAAATACATGGGTTCCAGACAGGCTAGCTATTGCGGCATTAGTATATTACCCAGATGAGTTATGTGTATGCTTTGTTCCGTATAAGCTAACTATTGCGAGATAAGTACATTTACTAGACTAAATAATATGAATGCTTTGTTACAGAAAAAAGTCTTAGGGCCGGGGTATACCTTTTTTCCGCGGACGCGCACGCGAGCCGGACGCAGAAAAAAGGTATACCCCTGCCTTAAGACTTGCACTTGCAGCTTTACAAGTATACTCCCCGCGGCTACACGCTTGAAGTGGAGTGTCCTGTCTAAATATTTTCAAGCGCATGCGCTGTTGTATGCGGGCTGTACCAGCACTGTCCGCGCGTTCTCTCATTTTGGGCTGCAGGCGGATGGTGAGCATGTCCTACCGCGGACCCTCCTGATGACGAAAATGACGTCATGCGGACGGCGCACATACGCGTAGACTTTCGGCTTTAAGTTTAGATTTAAAGTGATCGACTGTGTCTGATTCATGGAAATAAGTTGGCAAATTATTCCAGAACTTAGGGGCTAAGAAGGTAAAGGATCTACCACCTTTAGACCAGAATTTTGCGACCGCAATGGAGGTGGAGGTGCTAGGCCATTTTAGGCTTTTTAGGTGATTAATGGTATTTTAAATTGTATGCAATTTGAATCGTAGCCAGTGTAAAGATGCCAAAATTGGGTTTATGTGGTCATACTTCTTAGAACAGGTAATCACTCTTGCAGAGGCATTTTGAACTAGCTGAAGCCTGTTTACCTGATTTGCATGGCATCCCCGAGTAACGAGTTACAATAGTCTATTCTAGAGGTCATAAAAGCATGGATAAGCTTCTCTGCATCTGATTCAGACAGCATATGGCGTATTTTTGAGATATTTCTAAGATGGAAGAATGCTGTGCGGCAGACGTTGGAGATATGACTATCGAAGGATAAATTGCTGTCGAACACCACACCTAAATTCTTCAATGTGGAAGATGGCACCACATTGCAGCTATCTATGGGCAACTTGTAATCTGACATGTTTTTTTGAGCGATTCGGTTCAATAATAATAATCTATGTCTTATTAGAGATTAGCATAAGGAAGTTATGTGCCATCCAGTCACTTATATCGCTAATACAGTCTGTTAGTTTACAGAGCTGGTGAGTTTCGCTAGGATGAGAGGAGATGTAAAGCTGGGTATAATCCCCATAGCATTGAAAACTTATGTTTTCTGATGATGTCTCCTAGAGGTAACATATATAAAGAGAACAGGATAGGACCTAAAACTGATCCCTGTGGTATGCCGTATTTAACCGGGTATGACTTTTCCTCATTTACATAAACAAAATGATAGCGATTGGTTAGACCAATTGGTTTCTTATATTTTAGAAAGAAAAGGGAGATTTGAGATTGGTCTGAAGTTATTAAGATCTCCCTGGTCAAGGTGTGGTTTTTTAATGAGCGGGCTAATAACTGCTAGTTTGAAGGCTGTTGGAATGTACCCTAGTTTTAGTGATGAGTTAAAGATATTTAATACTGGGTCAGACATTACAGGGAAAACTTCTTTAAGTAATTTAGTGGGAATGAAACTAATTTATAGAGCTCTTCTATTGTAGTAGCCTTAAATGAGTAAAGATGTTGCGTATGCTAATCTAGTATTAAATTTACTACTGGGTAGAGTGTTGGCTGCTTGCGTAGCTTCGATGTTTTCACTAATAACCGTACTTTTGTTAGTAAAGAAGTTCATGAAGTCATTACTACTTTGTCGAAATTTAGTATAGGTTTCTGTTTGTTCTTTGTTTCTAGTCAGTTTCGCAACTGTACTAAAGAGGAAATGTGGGTTATTATGATTTTCTTTAATGAGCTTGCTGAGATAGGTAGATCTGGTGGTTTTTATAGCCTGACTGTAGTGTTGAACAGTCTCTTTCCATGCTGTTCGCCATACCTCTAACTTTGTGCTTCTATAATTTCGTTACATTTTTCTAGCTACCTTTTTAAGGGCTGCAGTATGATGGTCATACCAGGGAGCTGCCGTTTTTTCTATGATTCTCTTTTTTCGAATGGGAGCAATGGCATCCAGTGTGCTAGAACAAAGGTTGTTCAGGTTTTCTATTACAATATCCAGATCTTCACGGTTATCCGATCAGGTTTCATCTGGGACAGGTCCGAAAGAGTGCTAATAAAGCTATCTTTAGTGGTGGAAATTATTGTTCTGGCTAATCGGTAGCATGTTGTGGACCGTGTGATCCTATTTAAGAGTATGATGTACGAGACAATGCTGTGGTCTGAAACAGCATCACTCTGAGGTTATATTTTGATGTCATTAATATTGAGCCCAAGTGACAGAATTAAGTCTAATGTGTGTTTACGGGTATGTGTGGGCCCTGACACATTTTATTTAATACGGAGAGAATTTAGAACATCTATAAACGCTAATCCTAATGCATCTTTTGGGTTATCAACGTGGATATTAAAGCCCCCAATGATAAGAGCTTTATCTTCAGTGACTACTAGCTCAGACCAGTGTTGTTTTCGTCAACGATAACGAAACTATTTCATTGACGCACCTATGTTTTATGACGCTAATGCGACGATGACTAGCTAAAAATGTCTCTACGGTGACGAAAACATGACGGGACGCTTTCGAATTTTCGTTGATGAAACGAGAGTGAACGAAAATGATTATAAGTCTGACGTTCACAATGCATGTAATTTCTGCCAATTTTGCGTGAAATCTGTCTGTTTTTAGCTAAAAAGTATCAGCAATGCTGCCACTTCCTATCCTTGTTTTGGGTCAACACAGTCTCACTTACTCCCACCACCAAGCTGCCGCCATGCCGTGCACATGCACCAGATTTCACACAACAACAACAACACACCTGCGGCTGCGGCGAGTTCGAAGGACCGTGGCGGTGACGCCAATAAACGGAAACGACGAGATGATTTATGGACATACTTTCAGTATAATCCATCAGAAAACAAAGGAATGCATATTGGGAGATGACGGTAAATGTGGCCACAAACTAGGTGGGAAGAATACCACCAACCTCAAGCGGCACCTGAAGGCTCATCACGCTTATATTTTTTAAACGTAACTAGTCAGGCTGTTAACATATCATATACATTCAATTTTACTCGACATTTGGCTTGTGACACATTTCATGGTAAGCTTAAGGTTTTACATGTATCTACTTGTCAAACTTAAGACCATTTCTGATACTTTTTGTGGTGTATTTAAATAACAAGGCAAGGCACGCGTTTCTCAACTTTATAAGTGAGGTCTTAGCGTAACACACAAACTCAACATGAGGGTATATCAGGCTCAACTTTTTTGTTATGACATGTGCATTTTTAACCTAAATTAATTTGTTTAAAAATACTTTAACTTGACTAAAACCTTTTTGTGTTTTCGTCAACTAAAACTTGACTAAAACTATCAAGTTAATAAGTGACTGAAATGTGACTAAAACTAAAAAGCATTTTTGTCCAAAAGACTAAAACTAAAACTAAAAGGGCTGCCAAAAACAACACTGGCTCAGACAGGAAATCTGCTGTTTCTGTAAGAAAGTCTGTGTGGTGACCTGGAAGTCTGTAGATAGTGGCTAAGACGAATGAAACCTGTTTGTTATTATGATCGGTTATTTCCATATTTAACAACATTATTTCAAATGAATTAAATTTTAGCTCAGATCTATGGTTTACTTTGAATAATTTATTGTAGATTGTAGCTACACCACCCCCTCTCCCCAATAAGCGAGGTTCGTGCTTATAATAATGGTCTTGTGGGGTGGATTCATTTAAACTAATGTAATCATCTGCTTTAAGCCAGGTTTCTGTTAGGCAGAGCACATCTAAGTTTTGGTCTGTAATTATTTAATTGATAGTAGGTTCTTTATTGGTAAGCAATCTAATATTAAGAAGGCCGAATTTTAACATTTGAGTTTCATTTGTTAATGTATTATTTTACAATTTTATATTAATACGATTTGTAAGAGAGGAGATAAATGGTGCTCTGTATTTGTTTGTTCAAGGCACAGACACAGACGGAATGTATTGATTCTCTGGTAAAATAAACTCTATGTGCTGGGATATATGGCTATACGCTGTGCCTAATAGGCTATACGGTAACACTGGGTGTTACTAGTAATAAATAATTTCGCTTAGTAATATTACTCAATAAGCGTCAAGGTAAAGTATTTCTAAGATAAACTAATAAGTTATAGAAACAATATAGTAAGAAAAGAGGATTTAGATGATAAACTCGACGGAGCTCCGAGCTTCGATCACACAGCAGGTCTGTAAACGAGTCCCTCTCCTGTCATTCAAACATGAGCGGGAGTAATGACGGGTTTAAATGGACGAAAACTAATATTATGTCAGAGTCCACTGCTTTTGTTCTAAGTAAACATGTTACTGTCATGAATCCGGGATGATCAGTAGTGGGTGTGTGTGTATGTTTGTTTATTTACCTGTTGGTGATGGATCCTCTAGTGTGCACTCACTCCTCCCACTTGTTTCACTAGTTATCCTCCAGCCGTGTCTCGTTTTCTGCCTTTCTATTTATAGCCCTTTTGTCCTGTCTTTGTCACACGCTCATTGTCGGATGATCCCTGTCACGCTCGCTGTCCAGGGTTCCAGCTCGTTTGTCTTTGCTTCTCCTCTCTATTCTCACTCCAGGTTCAGTCACCGGCGTCTGAGCGTTTTCTCCGCTCCGGATTCTGTCATCCTGTGTTTCGGCTGTGGAATAGTTTTTATGCACTTTGATCCTGTTCTCCGGCACTACAGGTTTGCTTCGCCTTTAAGCGGTACACCTGTATTCCCGGCTTTCCTGTTGAGACTCCTGTCCATCTGCGAGTGGATTACGTCGTTGGATTTATTCCTTCTGTGTGTGTGGACTACGTCGAGGTGCTGAGTGTTTTCTACCATGGACTGTGGAGTGATCTATCTGCCCTCTTCGCTCTCTTCATTTCTCAATAAACTGTTATTGTTTACTCGCAAGAGACTCCGACCCTTGTGTTTTCCTGACAGTTACACAATGTTTTGTCCGTGTAAATGTAAGAGCTTTCTATGATATTTGCGCAACTTTCAAACGCTTGTAAAATGAAACTAATGAAAGATGTACAGCTCAGCCGCTTTAGTTTTATCAATGAAAGGCTAAAAATAGAGCTGTACATACACCGTGTGTTCACAATAGAGGTCAGAAAAGATGTAAAACATTGATCTTAGTACCTCAGATTACATAAATGGGCGGAGATACGCTGTGTGGCTGTTCGAACACATTTAACCACATGCGCGTTTACACAAACAAGACATAGTGTTTTGCATAACCATGCTATAGTTAGCCAAGGAACTATATAACTTCAAGTTTACACCATAGACTGTATAGATTTAAACGAATATGCTGAATTACATGTGGAGAAGATAGAAAGCAGGCAACTTTGGCGTCAGCTCAAGGCTCATGAGCTGTTTACATCTTGGAAAACTAACATTACTGCAATATTGACTTTGGTCTTGTTGTTTTTCCTGTCGCGTTGTCATTTTAAATATCTTTTTCGCTTCCTTGGCGACTTATGTTAATGTCCTCAAGAATAGGTCTTCAACAGGCTTCTAATTCTGCCTCAAATCAAAGCATTAGATCACGAGTTCATCACGATGTGCGGCTGTTCAATCCGAAGGCTTTCAGTCTACGCAGGTTGCATATGCAGGGTGCATACGTCATCAATCCTTGGTTTATTTAAATTAACTGAGCATTACATTCACAAGTCATAAGCATATTACATAAATTTCCAATTAACTAAGAATAATTGTCAGCTTTATAATTGTTAATATTCTGAAATAAGTCTTGATGACGTATACCACCTACAAATGCAATTTCGGGAGGCTTCAGCTAGCGGCCAGCGTGAGTGTAGTCTGAAAGCGCGAAAGGCGGAACTTGAATTTCATGAATGTCTCTCATTGGCGAATGTATTTCAGAGATGGAGGCACAAAATGGATTCAGACATTCGAGTGACTAGCCCATATGTATTCTAAATAGCAGATTCTACACTTACGAGAATACTTTGATTAGTAGGTGGAAGTAATTACACATGAATGAGCACATACTTTTGAAAGAACACATGGGTTTTTGCTAAGAATTAATTAAAAAAAACTACAAAGTGTAGGTTTAACATTTGCATAATAAATCATCTTATAGCTACAGACATTGTAGGTCTGAGTAAATACTGATAACATTGGTCAAAACGTTAGCAAAATTGATCATGGCGCCCCTGAACATATCTATTGACAAACGTTTTTTCTGTAGATTGTCAGACTGTAGTATTGGAGAAGAAGGTTATGTTGCTTTAACTTCAGCTGTGAGATCAAACCCTTCACATCTGATAGAGCTGGATCTCAGTGGAAATGATCCTGGAGAATCAGGAGTCAAACTCATCCATGATTTAATACAAGATCCAAAATGTGCATTGAAGAAAGTCGGGTGAGTATTGTTATCAATTTAATTTATGGAAAAAGAAAGGTAAATTTTGAATCGCTCTCTTTCTCTCTCTCTCTCTCTCTGTGTGCGCATGCGTTGAGTGAGCGGAGCGTTGAGCGAGCGTTTGGTGTTTGCGGTGCAGGTGTGAGTGCTACCTTTTCTATCTTTTCTTTCCTATTCTTGAATATTGTTTAAGTTCATTTAGATTGGGAGGATTAGTAGTTTATAACTTATCGGAGCGTTTGCTCACGGTTCTGTATCAGGAGCATGGCTGCCCCATATAGCAGAAACTTTGGTTCCCTTTCAGTCGGTCACTACGACGTCACGTCGTGACCGACGAATTGGGAACTCGCTTAGAGAGACCAATCTGCTTCGAATACTACTAAAACGCCAATGAACTTGGCATTGAGATATTTGCATAATGCTGGCGCCGCCCCGCCAGGTGCGTATATAAGCAGCAGGTGCAAATAGGGAAATTAGCTTTTATTCGCTTCGAAAGCCTGCAGTATCTGCTACTGAGAAGCTACTCTACTCTGTTGGGATCTGATTGCTGAAGTTGGTTGTACTAGCAGTACCACAGCGGACGCTTCGCTTATTCCACGGCTCTACATCTGTTTGTTGTTTTTGAGTTTAGTGTGTGCGTTGCCTTTCCCTGTGCGCTCATCAACTAAGCATCTGAGTGAATTTCCCTAAAAGAGTGATACGAGAGAGCTTTGTGCCTTGTTAAAGGCAGCCACTCTCTCGTATATCCGGACATCAGCGTCCTTTTCAGGATGGCTTTTCGTCCGTGCGATCTTGGGTGCGGCAAATACATGGGTCCGAAGGACGGTCACGAGCGCTGTCTTTCGTGTTTGGGCATCGAGCACGCAGAGGCAGCGTTCGCTGGGGGTAAGTGTTCTCACTGCGAGAGCATGTCCCTTGTGGATTTGCGCAGACGGTTGTCTTTCCTCCGGGAAAAGCGCAACCCTCGTCATGCGAGTGCTGAACGCCGCCACGGTGCGGCTGTGAAGCTCTCAAAGGACGACCTGCGCATCACTGTGCTGAGCCGAGCGGGGGATTCGTCCTCAGGCTCTCAGCCTCCTCATCCACAGCCGGTTGATGTGCCGATGGAGACTTCAGCGTCGTGTTCTACGATGTCTCTAGAATCCATCGTGCCGCCCTCCGGGTCCACCGACGCCGCAGCATCCGAGGGTGGGCCTCCTCCCCCTGACGTGGACCCCGATGCCCTTCCTCCCTCTGGTCGGGTTGGGACGCCGGAGTTCGATCCAGAGATGGTGGCCGTGCTCGCTCGAGCGGCGGAGACCGTAGGGTTAGAGTGGGTTCCCCCCCCTCAGCCCGAACCGTCCCGCCTGGATGATTGGTTCTTTGGAGCTGCCCGGGTTTCACAACCCTCTCCACCGGTGCCTTTCTTCCCCGCGGTTGTGACACCGCCCGAGCTGCTTCATATGAGACCGCTTCAGCGTTGGCTTACGATCGAGTCTCGAGGAGAGCGTGGCGCACCGGCATACACCGTGTAAACATTACACCTGCGTGTCATTCCAACTTCCCCGTGGTAGACCCGGCATTGCCGATAGACAATGCGCCCCTGAAAGGTCTCCTGGCATTCTGTAGCATGTATGCCCTTAGCACGGGATGATCGCCACGTCTGACGGGCTTGCAGTCTCAGGGGTGTGCATAGCACCCCAACTGCCGCGAGCGGTGCGCTGTATATCTGGGACTTGTACGCTCCGCTATGGAGATGCGAGGGAAGGATGTATTAGCCGACACCAATAACATTGCGACTGTTGCGTTATTTACCGTTAAGGCGGTTTTGCGCTCTCGTCACCTGTCGCATCTCGCTCGTCATCTCCTCCTTTGGAGTCAGAAGCATCTGAGGTCCCTTCGTGCCATTCACATTCCGGGCTCGCTCAATACAGCAGCGGACGCGCTTCTCGAGCTGCGCGCCCCGGCGAATGGCGACTCCACCCCCAGACGGTCCAGCTAATTTGGAAGAAGTTCGGTCGTGCGCAGACAGACCTGTTTGCGTCGCCGGACGATACCCACTGTCGCCTATTTTATTCACTAACCGAGGGCAGCCTCGGCGTGGACGCATTGGCACACAGCTGGCCTCGGGGGATGCGCAAATACGCATTCCTTCCAGTGAGCTTAATCGCACAGACACTGTGCAAAGTCAGGCAGGACGAGGAGAGCCTTTTATTAATCGTCCGTACTGGACGATTGGTTTTTCATAGTTAATGCTCCTCGCGACAGCCCTCCCTGGCGGATTTCCCTGAGGAAGGACTTTCTTTCTTAGGAAGGGGCACATTGGCACTCGCGCCCCGACCCGTGGGATCTCCATGTATGGTCGTTGAGCGCGCGCAAGGTTTAGGTGATTTATCGCAAACGGTATCTAACACCATCGACGCGGTTCGAGCACCGTCCACAAGACGGGCTTACGCGCTTAATAAACCTTTTTCGTCACCTGGTGCTCTTTGCAACGCGAGGACCCCAGAGAATGCCCCATTAACATTGTGCTTATATCTTCAACATAGGTTAGATGGTAGGCTGTCCCTTCGCCATTAAAGTTGATATCGCCGCTATTTCTGCTCGTCACTCACTCACTTATCAACGGCAGATCAGTTGGCCAGCATGATTTGGTTATTACACTATAAGAGGCGCTCGCAGGCTAAACCCCTCGCGCCCTCCTTCTATTCCTACTTGGGACCTGTCCATGGTGCTGAAAGCCCTTCAGGCCCCCCCGTTCGAGCCTTTGCAGTCTGCGAGTCTGAAGCTTTTATCAATGAAAGCTCTGACCCTGCTAGCTTTGGCCTCAGTGAAGAGAGTAGGGGATTTGTATGCATTCTCTGTTGACGATTCGTGCCTTCAGTTTGGTCCTGCTGCCTCGAGTGTAACATTGAGGCCCAGACCAGGCTACGTGCCCAAAGTTCCCACCACTCCTTTCAGAGATCAGGTGGTGAGCTTGCAAGCGCTGCCCCCGGAGGAGGCAGACCCAACCATGGCTTTGTTGTGCCCCGTACGCGCACTGCGACTCTACGTGGTCCGCACGCAAAGCCTCAGGACCTCAGACCAGCTCTTTGTTTGTTATGGTGGCCAGCAGAAAGGGAAAGCTGTCACTAAGCAGAGGATGTCTCATTGGATAGTTGATACTATCGCCCTGGCTTATAATCTTCAGGGTATTCCTTGCCCCTTTAATTTGAGAGCGCACTCCACACGGAGTGTTGCCTCATCTTGGGCTCTCGCTCGTGGTTCCTCGCTAACAGACATCTGTAGAGCTGCTGGTTGGGCGACACCTAATACGTTCATTAGATTTTACAGTGTTCGTATTGAGCCTGTATCCTCTCGTGTTCTTTCCTCACCAGGGGGAGCACGGAGAACAGTCTCACAGGTCGGCTTGCAGCCTCCATCTGATGCTTCATAACTGTGTCAGTATGGAAGGCCTTCAGAACAAAAATGCGTAATGGTTTGAATTGTTCTTCCTCCGCTGCCTTGGCAGCCTTTGTTGCGGAGCATTGGCTGTCAGCCTTCACTAGCTGCATCCTCGCGAACCTACGTGTTGGCTCGGGCTCCACATTGTGTCCCACCGGGTTCCTTTGTGAGTATTTTTCCGTGGGGTTAATCCTACTAGCCCACGTTTCCCTTAGCAGAGCACTGCTTTGCTTACACAGCCACGGCTGTCATTTTACCTCAACTACGGTTGACTTTCGCCCACCATTAGCCCTTAAGACGGGTGGTGGCTTCCGCAGCGTTCCTATCCCGCTCAGGTAGGGCGCTTCCCAGTCGCTGGCACTTCTGTGGGGTTAAAGGAACATCTAGTGCCCGGCCTTCTGCCTTAAAACCTAATTCTCCTTATCCTTAAGTGGAACCGGAGGGCTTTACGCAGACACTGGAAGAGGTCAGCCCCTAGTGGCGTTTTGGTAGGGATTCCCAATTCGTCGGTCACGACGTGACGTCGTAGTGACCGACTGAAAGGGAACGTCTCGGTTACGGATGTAACCCTCGTTCCCTGAAGGAGGGAACGGAGACGTCACGTCCCGTCGCCACAGGTGCTGCCACCTGCTGTTACGGCCGGTCACACTTTCCGGCTTTCTCAGCGAATAAGAAGCTAATTTCCCTATTTGCACCTGCTGCTTATATACGCACCTGGCGGGGCGGCGCCAGCATTATGCAAATATCTCAATGCCAAGTTCATTGGCGTTTTAGTAGTATTCGAAGCAGATTGGTCTCTCTAAGCGAGTTCCCAATTCGTCGGTCACGACGTGACGTCTCCGTTCCCTCCTTCAGGGAATGAGGGTTACATCCGTAACCGAGACGTTTCCTGACACAGCGTCATGGTGTTAAAATAGACACAGGTGTGGGTGTGGAAGAATGTAGTCTGGCTGTAGGTGAAGTGATTGGTACTGAAAAATATCCTGTCTGCGTCCCGTATGAACAGTGCGGTTGTGCTGTTTGTAAAAAACTGTTGATTTAGTGAATCAGATAGTAGAAAATGGTGTAGTGATTAGTGGTATTTTTACCCCAGTGCTCCCTCTCTCTACTCCCTCGAAAAAAGTAACTATCCAATGTGCCACCTTTCATACCAAATGAAGTTCTATCTGGAATGCTCTCTCGCTATGGCAAACTTGTTTCTCCAATAAAAATTATTCCAATCGGTTGTAAGTCTCCGCTGTTGAAACATGTTGTGTCATTCAGGCGTTATGTTTATATGATTTTGCAAGACAACTTGGATGAACTTGACCTGGCTTAAAATTTTCGTCTGGACGAATTCAATTATGTTATTTTTGTTACGCTTGTCCGGGTAGAGTAAATCAACCGGATAAAAAACGGTTACCGGTTAATGGCGGAGATGTCAATGTTGCGCGCAATGATGAGAGGCAGAATGTTAATACTGCTGCTGAGGCTCCAAGCAGAAGTTTACATCATAAAGCGCTACCAAAAGCACCTGTAACAGTCGCAATGCCATCTGAAATGTCTAATGATGATGAAAAGGAGGCTGCAGATGACGCAAAGATAGACCGAGATTCTGAGGGCAATGAATTGTTAGTGCCGGCTCAGATAAATGAATCCCAAAACCATGGTAATCCTGTCATAGCTGGAGAGCAAATTCCTTCTTATATAGGGGAAGATCAGTTTTCTATAATGGATTCAGATGATATTGCTTTTAAAGCACCACAAAAGAGAAGATTAAAACAGCAAAATGTTGTTAAACAAGCTAAAAAAATCTGATAATTGTGAAGTAAATCACTCTGACACAGGGAGTGAAAGTGATGCTTCTGAGTGTAGTATTTCTTGTAGTTTACCCCCGGGTGGTTTTTCAAGTCAAACTTATACTGTGGATGATATAGAATCCTTTCTTAAAGTGACAAAAAATGCCACGAAAGTTTGACTTGAGGAATATTTCTCTGATGTTTTGCAATTTATTGAAAAGGCAAAAGCTTTTAAGAGTGATGGTGTATTTACTAAAGAGAAAGTGTTTCGGCTAAAGAAAATTCTTGCCAAACTTAACTCTCAAACAAGGCTCATTGCTAGTAATGACGGCACATAGATTTCATCTCCCTTTTTCATTTTTTTGGTTGTGTTTGTTTAGATTTTTCTTTTTCTTTTTGGGAGAATTTCATTTGGCTTCTTTAAATGTGAATGGGGCCAGAGATATTGATAAAAGATTTCAGTTATACGAGTTAATGAAAAAAAAGAAAATTGATGTACTGTTTGCTCAAGAAAGACACAGTGATGTAGTGAATAGTTCTGACTGGGCTAGAGAATTTGATGGGTTATCTATTTGAAGCCACTTGACTTCAACCAGTGGTGGGGTTGCCATTTTATTCTCTAAGAGTGTTTTCCCCTGTTCTTATCAGGTTGATGAGATTGAAAAAGGCAAGCTTTTGAAAGTTGTTGCTCAGTATGAAATTTTTCTTTTATTTTTATCTGTGTGTATGTCCCAGTCAATGCTCTGGAAAGAATGATTTTTCTAGATACTTTGAGTAATGTATTATGTAATTGTGATCCTGAGTATTATTTATTTTTTGGGGGGGATTTTAATTGTACAGAGAGTATCCTTGATAGGAATCATGTTGAACCACACATGGCCTCACCGAAACGTCTTACTCAATTAGTAAAAACTCATGAGATTGTTGATGTTTGGAGAAATTTTCATGGTTTTCAAAGGCAATATACTTGGGCTCATGCGTATGATGGCTTAATTTTACTGGCAAGGCTGGATAGATTTTATGTTTTTAAGCACCAGCTTAATCTTTTTAGAAATTGTTCAATTTGTCTAGTGTTTTTTTCTGATCATAGTTTGTAACCGTGTACTGTATCACTGAGTTCTCTTAAGCCAAAAAGCGCCTACTGGCATTTTAATAGTAATTTATTATGTGACAAACATTTCAAAGATGTGTTTAAAGAGTTTTGGAAAAATGTTAGAGCCACAAAATCTTCATTTCAGTGTTTACAACAGTGGTGGGATGTTGCAAAGGTGCAAATTAAACAGTTGTGCCAACAATATACTCTCAACGTCACAAGAGACATAACCCGTTCAATGAAAACAGTTGAGAAAGAACTAGTAGAGCGTCAGATGCTTGCTGATAGTACAGGTAATTTGACTTATATTGATTCTTTTAATAAGAAGAAAAATGTTTTAGGAAAATTGCTAGATACAGTTGCACAAGGAGCTCTGGTTAGATCACGCTTCCAGAGTGCTGAATTGATGGATGCACCGTCTAAATTTTTCTTTAATTTGGAGAAAAAAAATGGTCAAAAGAGGTTTATACATGCCCTACGTTCTGATGAGGGAGTTCTGTTGTCAGACCCCTCTGAAATTCGGAAAAGAGCAGTCAGTTTCTATGAGGAACTGTATAAAAATGAGCTCATGCACGAACAAACTGATAATGTCCTCCTTGAAAACTTGCCTCAGCTATCTGAAGAAGCTAATGCTGGTCTCAGCAAAGCCTTAACTCTGGAGGAGCTGGAAAAAGCTCTTGGAGGCATGGAATGTGGGAAAGCAGCGGCTGTCGAAGGGTTGTCAATCGATTTTACAAGTCTTTTTGGCTGGAAGTCGGGCCCAATTTATTAGAGGTGCTCAAGGAAAGCCTTGCCAGGGGGCGGCTACCCACAAGTTGCCGTAGAGCGATTCTCACCTTGCTGCCAAAGAAGGGAGATTTAAACGACATTAAAAATTGGAGACCAGTCAGTTTGTTGTGTAACGACTAGGGCTGTCAAAAGATTAATTGTGAGTAGCCTCTTATGAAACGGCTGAAAATCCACAAGGGGGCGCATTTGTTCCTCAGACGTTGCACAATAAACATGACATCCGAATATATTCATTATAAATCGTGAATGAAAAGGGAGATTCGAACGAATGTCTGTTAGTGAACTTATTGTATACACTATTTATATCGTAATTCGGTCAGAAACGTCAAGATTGTGAGATGAACAAATCGTTTTGGATTAAAAGGCTTGGATATTCCATTTCCTTGGACTTTTGGGGATTTATGAACAATTTGTTATGGACAATTTTACCGAAGCGGATAAAGGAAAGATTTTGAAGGTAAGTAAATATCCTAAATCGGCGCCGCCCGGTTCAGGTAACTAGCAACTAGATTACAGTTTTATGACTGCTAAAAATCATATTATGCTTTCTGTGTGCGCTTATTGGAATCCCGAAAGTCTAAGCTTTACAACGATGTGCCGCATGACCGTATATTTTGAAGATTTAATGCTTCAAAGTTACAATGACGTAATGCAGCCTCACGTGCAAGGGAGGGGGTGTGCCGTGTACGGCACAGTGTTCCTTATCAGGTTAATCACATCTAAAATAAAATTTTGTGTTTACATAACATATGTGTGTGTAGTGTGTATAATTAATATTTATATATAAAAACACACACAGTCATGTATATATTTAAGAAAAACTGGTTATATTTATATATAAAATATTTATATATAATATAAATTATATAAATGTTTATACAGTATATAAATGCAAATATTTCTTAAATATACACATGAATGTGTGTGTATTTTTATATACATAATAATTATACACATTACACACACATATGTTATGTAAACACAAACTTTTATTTTAGATGTGATTAATCACGATTAATCTTTTGACAGCCCTAGTAACGACTACAAGTTGCTCTCTAAGGCTCTGGCTAATAGACTGGGAGAAGTTTTGGAGCAGGTGATCCATCCTGACCAAACCTATTGTGTACCTGGTAGACGAATCTTTGATAACATATCTTTTATTAGGGATGTTTTAGATTTTGGTAAGAGTCTTGACTTGGATATTGGCAGGCGATTCTAGGGTCTATGGGGGCCCCAAGCAGAAAATTCCCTGTGTGCAAGAAGTGTGCAATACTTCTATACAATATCCTTTGCTTAAGCCACTATTCTACAGTGCAATAGTCACTGCGAAAGATACATATAATCCTCATCATACCTAACATTATTAACATGTTTGGATGCATAAATGGAATAACATGTTTGGAAATAATGACAGCAGAGAAATATTTTCTACATTATACAATGATAGCAATGATTAATGACTTATTTTTACAAGAATATTTTTACAATAATATTTCAAGTCATTTTATGACTGCTACTAAATAATCTCAGTCATAGTTACTGCTAACAGTTATGTAAGTTAGTTTCCTAGAGTTAAATATTAGTAAACTAAATATTAATTTCATATCTGAAAACACAGAACAGTATAACACATACATCTGTTGATTTTCTCAGCAACAATGCAATTCTACAGACTTGACAAAAGGTTTTCCTGAGATTTGTTTGATAATGTTTGAGACCTGACAGGGTGGGGATGTAATTTGTCTTACCTCCCTTAATGAACTCATCATCTCTCATTTCTTCTTCCCTTTCCCTGCTTTGCACAAAACATTTCTGATGTATATCTACAGAAGCCAATAATGATCGAGTCAAAATAAGATTAGCATTGTTATTTAGAAACTTCCTTTAGTCTCGTCATGTTTTCATAAGCTAACTCACTCGTCTTTTGAATGCGGTTGTGCGCGAATGAACGCAAAGACGCACGCAGACATGAATACGTGCGTGCACGCGTCATTGCGTCTGCTTCGTCGCTTTTACAAGCGTAAATTGGGTAACTACATTGCATATAGATCCGTTTTTGCCGCGATTGTCTTTGTAAAGGATTGCACTAGTTAACTGTTAAAATTTAAACTTGAGATTTACACCAGAAGATTTACACTTGGGCACGTGCCTGACTGGAGCTGGACCGGGCACATTAAACCACATGTGGGTACAGAGGGCTGCTCACTTTAGTGCCTTTTATATGCGGTTAAATTGTTTTAAATCACTTGAGTGTTAGCATTTGCAAGCCTTTGAAACATGTGCAAATCATTTCATATTTAAATTTGCAATCACATGCGAGCCAAAACGTGGGTTGTGATCCATTCGGATCAACTGCGACATCACGACTGAACGATACAACGTCACCCATTCGCTACGTTCATTTTCGAAACTGGCAAGTTATCCACCTGGGTTGGATTTTGACTGGGCTAAGCCAATGTCAATCAACATTCCATCCAATCGGAATTTTGATATGCAGTCATGTTGTTCATCTACCGGGTGTAGCTGGCCATCCGAGAAACAAACTCGGGGCTCCAAGCAGTTGCCTGCCTTGCCTTTTGACAAGGTGCGCCTCTGGATATTGGTTTATTGTCACTTGACCAAGAAAAGGCTTTTGATTGAGTCAAGCATAATTATTTATGGGATGTGCTAGAGGCATTTGGCTTCAGTTCTAAGTTTATTTCTATGATCAAGGTTTTGTACAGTGACGTCGAGAGTATTTTAAAAATTAATGGTGACTTATGCGCTCCTTTTAAGGTTTTTAGAAGTGTTAGGCCGGGTTGTGCCAAGGCAATAAACCAATATCCAAGTCGAGACTCTTACCAAAATCTAAAACATCCCTATGGATGTATGGCCTAGCAATTGAGCCATTTTTAAATAAGGTAAGAACTGATTTGCATGGTTTGCATATTCCACAATGTTTAAATGTTTAAATTATATATGCTGATGATGTTGTTATTTTTATGAGTTGTCAGAAAGATGTTGATTTGCTTTTGAAATTGTTAAGAGATTTCAAAGTGTGTTCTTCTACTAAAGTAAATTGGTTGAAAAGTGAAGCCCTTTTGCTTGTGAGATGGTTAGGTGGAGGGTGGAGAGCCAGTTCTTCCAGATGGGTTAACACTCTGGGGTCGGCTGCGGCGCGGGCGCCGCCAACTCTTTATTTTTCGATCACTCCCCAAAGAGACTTAGATAACTCTGCTGATTTTTGACATACAGATATGATTTATACATCATTTAAAACGTTAAATTGTCTAGTTTTTTTCTGTCCACTCCCAATAAAAACAGCATGTTGTGCTTTTCGCAAAATTAAGAAAATAAACATGATGCGCGTTTTGTTCTCTCTCCCTCAGTGAAGTCCTTTCAGAAACACGTCGAATATTTGTCATATTAACAAAAGATAAATGTCTACATAATGCTTGGAATGTCTGCTTTTGGAAGATGTAAGTGAAATCGAAAACAAATATTGTAATTCGTTGTTAACTGTATTAGAAGAGAGAGATGTACCGTCTTTCTTCTGTTGCTTCATTATCTATAATGAGCCACGCCCCGCTCCATTGAAGAAAAGAGCAGAGATCAT